>JAAXOA010004112.1:0-10653 GCA_036561885.1 Salina celebensis
TCTTCGTTAGGTACAAGGGACTAAACTGCACTACATAGTTTTTGCATTGCATTGTAACCAAATAACCTAACAATTTATGCTGCTGAACTCAAGTAAGTATAAACTAATACGTCATACTTTGTGCAGAATGACACTGGAGATTAAGCCAGGATATAAACCTAAAGCATCGAATATTTTATTCGCAGTTTAAAGTTCATTTTTGTAGCGATATTACCATAGGAATTAGGGCACAACATGACAACATTACATGGATTGTGAAACAAGCAAAACAATATGTTCTGATGAAAGATTCTTGGTATGATTCGTTTCAAGTATTTTCAATCCTATCCTACTTTTTCGAAGTTATAACCTTGGGAAGTTATGGTTTTTCGCGGAAACTCTTTTCGAAGTTTTGACGTTGCGAAGTTATGGTTTGCGAAGTTCTGGCTTTTCGCGGATACCGTTTTCGAAGTTATGACGTTGGGAAGTTATGGCTTTCGAAGTTGTCGTTTTCGAAGTTATGACGTTTCGAAGTTATGGTTTGCGAAGTTATGACTTTGCGAAGTTATGGTTTTCGCGATAAAGTGATTCGCGAATAATTCTTTCGAGGTTCAGTGGCGGTACCCCTTACAACTTTAGTTGAGAAGTGGCAGTTAGATAAGAAGGTTCAACATAAATTATAAGAAAAAAAGCTTTAAAATCGAGAAATTTTTAAATTAATTTTAAAAAATATTTTGTACTTTTGTAAACATTTGGATAACATTTTATTGCAACCGACCACTTAACGGCATACGACTTCAAGCATTATACGAGTTGCGCGTTATACGAGTTCCCTACTAGAGAGCGAGTTGTCGGAAGACGAGTTGAGTTAGACGAGTTCAATGAAGGACGAGTTGAAGTTATACCAGTTGATGTATTACCGAAATTTTATATGGAGATTTTTGCAGTGAATTTATTTTTATTACCGGGTTTGCAAAAATACTTAAGTTTCGCGGATTGGAAAGTAACAACTCCATTATCTTCCATAAGAAATGGAGTTTTGACGTGAAATTTCGCATTTTGAGGAGGGAAATTTTGAGCACTGTGGGAAAATGTGTTCATTTGCAATGCGGTAATTGGAGATTGGTTAGGTAATTACTGAGGGGACTATAGTACTGGCGTTCGTTAGTAGATTTTCTTTGTTTTTCGAAACGTTTCAGTTATTTTGCGGAATATTCGCGAAAGTTTACGCTCCTGCGGTATTCCGTTGTACCGGTTTATTTTCACATGAAATCAGTCGGAATCGGACACTAGTTATTGAATAGCATGAGTGAATACTATATACTTAATCATCTACATTTACATCACTTTCTTCGTCACTGACAAAATTTGTTATCGTAACAACATTACAGGACCCCCTTGGAAGCAGTCTTGCAGCAGTTTTAGGAACAGTTGGAAGAAATGTCTTCCAAAATCGTTGACTCATTAACAGTTAACATTTTCTGTCCACGCCAGAGACTCACTTTCTTTTCCAGTCGTATTTTCTCCCCAGTCAATTCAATTAATTTCTGTTTCATTTGAATTTTCTCCTCCCTCAGGACAATCAGCTACTATTACTTCCAGTTTGACAATCTCTTCCGTGAATGACGTGCTGGTGTAGGAAAATTTAGTTACAAGCTCACTTGAAACCTCAACATTCTCCTGAAGTTTAACTATCTCCCAGGTGAGTGAATTTTTATTGATATTTCAATATATATGTGATGTATGTTGATATATATGAATGTTGAAATTTAAATAGATGAGCATGATGAGATAGAAAATCCAACATAAATACATATTCAAAACCGAGGTCCCTGGTTCCTGATGAACTGTCAAATACAAGACCGAATAAACCGATACATATCTCCATATAAGAATTTCAAATCGCATGGAGCATTTCCGAAAAAAGTTTTTTTTTAAAACTTAAATAAGTGTATGTTTTTGTTATAAAAAATACACCACATAAGCCCCTAAAGTTTTGTTTTGTAGTGAATTTAAATTCATAACGGAACGAAGTCAGTCAGAACAAATATTCCAGACTCACTCTCACGAGTAGGTAGACAGAACATCCAATATCCTAATAAGTAAACCTGGAAACTTACTTTTGTTTGATACAAGTTTGAGCGCAGCTTAGTTTTAATCAATACTTTATTCTTACTCGACTCAACTTGAAGTGGTGATACAAAATAATATATTTCAGTCTTGGTGCATGTTATATAGAGAATGTTATAGTGTTATTTGACTANATAGAGAATGTTATAGTGTTATTTGACTAAACCCCTGAAACTAAAACCGTTTCTTCGACGTCGCCGGAAGTGTTCCGTGTAGTTGAAGAATGGCGGAGAATGAAAACAGGGTAGATAGTTGCTCCAGCTGCATTGGTGGTGGATGGAAATTCTACAATTGTGTTGTGGGAGGCAGGTGGTGGAAAAGCTGTAATTATTCGGTCAGTATTACCAAGCTGTATAACGGGTTTTCCCCCAACACTACTCAACTCCTCATTACAAATGTGGTTGTGAAATGAACTTTTTTTAAACAAAGGGTAAAGCACCAGGCATATGTGAAATACGGTTATGTAGCGGAACCGACCCGCTCCCCTTCTGGTCAATGGGACTGTACACAATATGCATCAAGCAGTGTTTTTGTTTTTAGGGTGTTTTTTCATTCCAAATGTTACCAGTATAATTGGACTGCATCCAAAATACTGCTGATTTTACTACCTTTTAGTGGGACAGTTCGCAAGGTTCTGTAATTCAACTTCAGCATTTTAAGATAATAAAACCAAGTGTTGGAAGAGAAAGAAAAAACAGGACGGGCATACTCTTTATTCAGAGTTTAGTATGAATCATTACGTTAAGTGTTCACCTTTTCTTTTTAGAAAGCTCTGTCGCTTTGGTTACTTCTGAAATCGTTGTAAAAATTTTACAGCAGCCAGTTCATAGATCGCTTCTTTGTTCTTTTGATATTTTCCAATCCAATCGAAGTTCTTTTCAATACATGAAAAACTAATTTGAGAATTGAAGATCAGAAGTTTAGTTTAACAGTATAACGTTGGACAGCTAAACAACGGGAAAGTTTTTCTCACAGTTTGCCAGTGAAAGTTTAATCATCGCGTCGTATACAATTAAATATTTTTTAAATCGTCCAAAACAATCTACGATAATCGGCAGTACACTCGCTCGGGGTTTCATTGAATAATGAAACTTTTGGCTATACTAGGTCTAAATTATACAAGTTGTAAAGCCAGTGACTAAATTTAGTATAACATAATTTAGTGACTAAATTTTGTAGTAGTAGTCTGGTACATGTACTGCCGTTTTGTGACCTTGAGCAGTCCCAAATTATCCTGTGTCCATTGTAATACCTAATCTAAGTTAGCTGCTCAATATTCCAAAATCAAGCTAAAACATTTCGGAAAGAGTGTGTGCCAGCAATTAAAATCTTGAGGCAAGCATTTGGTTACGTCCTTCGATAACCTCTAATCAACCTTCTTATTAAACAACATGAGGAAAAAACTCACGCCAAGTTGCATATTTTGTGGGAAAGTATATCCAAATCGATCATCACTTGAAACACATTTGTTATCCCACGTACGTGAAAAATCTGCATTTTGTTCAATATGTGACAATGAGTTTAAATGTACTAGTAGTCTTCGTTTGCACAAAAAATTACACGGTCGTGATATAAAGTGTAACATTTGTGACCTGCCGCTGGCCTCCGAAATTTCACTCAAACGCCACATGAGCAACCAGCATCCAACGCCAGTGACATGTGATGAATGCGGAAAAATGTTTAAATGCAAATACCTTCTCAAAATGCACATTTCTACACATTCAACCCAGCAGAGTTATCCTTGCCATGTCTGTGGAGCGTCATTTCGTACAAAGGGAGATTTACGAAAACATATCAGACTTGTCCACGAAAACACTCGTGACCATGAATGCAGCATATGCAGCAAGCGCTTTGGAACTGCGTCGGGGTTACAAATGCATATAGGTGTCCACACTGGCGAAAAACCTTTCTCTTGTGATGTCTGCAAACACAGTTTTCGTAATAAGGCTCATCTAAAAAGGCATATTATGAGAACACATGCATTGCTGGAGAAAGTCCCGTGTAATTTATGTGAAAAACGTTTTACTGGTAACGAAAACTTACGTAAACACTTCGCAAGGATTCACAGTGGACGACCGAAAGAGAAATGTAGTATTTGTGGAAAGTTGTTGTCATGTCGTGCTTCACTGCAGGTGCACATGACAACTCATACGAATGAGACGGCGTATCAGTGTCAGTATTGTGAGAAGCAATTTAGAGCACTTTGTATGAGGGACAGCCATGCGAGAAAACATAATCCTGTGCAAAAACAATACAAGTGCACGATATGTCCAAGGGAATTCCGCAGTGGCGCTTCATTCAAGGAGCATATTTACCGACATAATAAAATAACGCCGTTTGCGTGTTTGTTCTGCACTAAAAGCTATGTTCGAAAAGATATGTTGCTGTATCACATGCGGAACCATACAGGAGAAAAACCGTTTTTCTGTAAAGTGTGTAGAAAGGAAATACAACAACGTAGCGAACTTGTGCGACATCCTGATACGACTGGACACGCCGTTTGGTTCGGCTAAGGGTCGTCTTCGAAAAACTGCTGGTGTTTTCGGGCAATTTCGTTATTTATTATTGTCAGTTAGCTGGCTCTGGGCAGTAATCAGTAATTTAAACCCGGTTGACGATGGTGTTAGTAAATATTATATACGAATTAAAAGAATATCAATGTACACAAGGCTTATGGCTTCCTCTTATTTGTCATTTCATTACCTGCTGAGGATTTAGAACTTGAACCAATGCAAATATTTTATTGCAGATTATGTACCCTTAGTGGTGATTGTGTGTATTTTTCTTCATTATACAGTCAATCTGGCATTCTTATATTTTCATTAATTATTTCAACTTATGGTTATTTCCGCGAGTTCTTAAAGCGTAGCATTAGGCATATAGTGAACATGTACATACATAGTTTCCGAAACATTTGTTAGTTTATAATTAGGATAATTTATTTTGGATATTAAATTTTCTGCTCAAGAAATAAACCTTATGATACCAGATAACTGCTTAGTTTTGGATAATAGCATCGTTAATAACAAATCACTTCTTACAAACATTTGACCTTCTTTGTGCCCTTTTTCAACTGTAGATACCCTGTTGAAGACTAATAAATACTGAGCCAGGCATGTTGTAGAATAGGCCTTTCGAAATATTCAAATATTCAAAATATGCAGTGTTTTTTTATTGCAGCAGTGGAAATTATAAAGCATTCAGTTGGTCCAATCCAGGGAACCGAAAAGGGGGTGAAAAGGCAAAATTAAAAACATTTGAACGGCTGAATTTCAGCACTGCTCTTTTATTGTCTCATATTCGTAATACAGATAATATTGATAATATAATATTTGGAAAACTGACGGAATTCGGTTTGAATTTATAAGCGATGGTTTTTATGCAAATACACTGGTCGCAAATTCGATTCTGATGATGTCCCATATATATAATGAGAGGATACTGGTTGAAACATGCATGATAATAATTTTGTTTGGTGATGACAATATGCAAAAAGGAAAATTGCTCGCTTACACTTCGGTCTTCCGTTGAATATAAAAAAATCACTGTGCCATATTGAATTGCTATGTCATGTCTCTACTTTTCTAATACTAGTTGCATTTAAGCTATATTTTATTACCTGGAAACTCAATAACGTAATTTATTTTGTATGTGTATCATATATGAGAATTTCAATGTCCCTGGGATGTTGTTTCCCACTCCAAAAGTTTTGTGGAATAAGTGTTTTTTTGTATTCTGGAATTTCGAAGCGTCATCCAGATCAGCTTTTGCTTGCAATGAGTAAAATATTTTTTTTTATTAAAATAATTTATTCAAATATACATATATACAAAAGTTTAACATGAAACACTTTTGAATTTTGTAATTATTATTTGGTCCTGGACACAATCATTTCATGGTTTTCTATAGTTTACAATTATGTGATTTGTGGTATTTAAGCGCACTAGCGTCAACAAATTCTTTTAGACATTTGCAGCAGAGGAAGGGATTATCCTTGATATGAAGTCGATAATGTCTTTCAAGAGTGGAACCGTGTCGACAACGCTTCCCACAGAACATTCTTGTTGGTCTTTCGAAGTATGCGCTTTCATGTGCGCCTTTAGGGTTCCGTTGTTAAAAAAATTCTTCCCGCAATCGGTGCAGTGCACTTAAATGATTTCACACCACTGTGTCGTCTTCGATGCGTATTCAGGCTAGAATGGTTCTTAAAAGCTTTTCCACAGACTTCGCACTTGTGTGTGCTCTCACCTATATGCACATTTAAATGCATTTTTAGCGAAAAAACTTTACCACAAATATGACGCGTGCGCTTTTCCCCTGAATGACGTTTCATGTGAAGTTTATAAGAGATGTTTGATGAACTGTCGCCCACAAACTTGGCACTTTATTTCCGGAAAATGAACTGTTGAATGGACGCCCAAAACAGATTTCGTGTTGAAACTGTTCAGACAGAATTTACACTCATGTTGCTTTTCGTTATTGTGCAACACTTAAATCTTGAGGCTTTCGTAGGTCTTGAAGCGTTTCCTTACCCGTCGTCTATAGTCTGGATATGAGTTTACAAATAGCTATTAGTCGTAATCCACTTGCTGCATATTTCACATAAATGTTTTACGCGGCCTGAATGACCACTAACATGACTCTGCAAGGTTTCCTTGGTGGCTAGCAGCTTTTTGCAAATTGGACAAGGGAACTTGTGCTCCTGACAGGCATCGTGCGTGGTGCCGCATGTGGTTCCTACGGTACTTCGCATTTGGAAATATTCTATGCAGAGGCTGCATGGAAATGTCATTCCGTCCTGGTCATGTGTGCGCATGCGCATACGATTCGCCAAAGACACTTTATTTTTGTAGTCACTGTACCGGACCTTGATATATGTGAATTGTTTCTACATGTATTTGTAAAGTTGCTTTGTACTTGAAACTTTTGTGGCACTGATCACAGTTAATGGTGGGTTTGGAATTGCACTTGTCCCGACAAGGATAACGGAGTAGATTTAAACGACTATAGTACTCCTTGTTACAAATATACATAGCCGATTACTGGATAGTTTACAATTTTAACACGTTGCTTAAAACAATGTTGAAGGTACACGGTTACTGAACTACTTGGTCAACTCTTTCTCATCGGACGGTTCGTTGTAAAAAAAAGTTATTGTCAAATTATTAATATAAAACGGATAGAGAATATATGCATGAACATTATAAGTCACTAAACAATCCTTACTTTGTCAACCATAAAATCATGCAGGGCTGTTATTGGTACAATAAGCTATACATGCTTTTTTGTTTGTGGCTTGCCTTACGGTAATTAACAAGACAGCTTGTAGAAGCACAATCTATAGTTTGGTATCATATTCACTTGTTAGTCGTCAATATTTATATCAGAATCTTCATCATCATCGATATTTTTCATTTTTACAATAATAGGAGGAACCAGATTCCCCGTATATATTCTAGGCTGTTGCGTAAATTGGTGTAATGTTGAAAAACGGGTGGAGATGAAGCTTGCGATGAAAGTAAATAACTCTAGGGCGTTGCTCGCGACGTTTCCATCAATTTTACACTTTGATCTAAAATTTCCAAATATGTCTTCAAATCTTTGTTTATGTTCAGTTAAGACTCCGAGTTCTTGTTCCAATTGCAGTTTTTCTCCAGTTAAGATAGATATTTTCCGGTCCAGCTTATGTTTTTCTCCAGCTATGATGTCCAATCTCTCTTTTATGTCAGCATTCTCCTTGGCTAACATTTTAACTTTATTTTCAAGTTGGTGGTTTGTTTCTGATAATACATGAAGTTTCTCTTGTTGTTGAATATTTTCACTAGTTAACACATCAACTTTCTTTGTCAGTTCAAGTATATTGTTCTTTAACAACATATTTTCGTTTTCCAGCTTTGGGAACTGTAGCATTAAACCGTTATCCTTTTCTTTCTTAAGTTCCTCTTTTGTATCAATGAGGGCTGCAATTAGCTGGCCATTTTCTTCGCAAACTGATCTGATCTTATCATCCTTTTCAGTTATCTCTCTTTTCAGTTGACCAATCCTACTATCTTTGGAGTAAACTGACAATGTTTCATGGGTCAAACCATCTCGCAAATTTTGGATGATGTCATTCAACTCAGCAATCTTGGCCTGCAGGGACCACTCACTACTTGTTTTTTGTTTCAACTGATCCTTTAGACAGTCCAACTCAAACTGCATCTTGCAAACATTTTGACACGCGGTCAAACCACTTTGAAGATTTGCAATGACTTCATTCAACTCGGAAATTTTCAATTGAAGGGACCACTCATTGCTTGTCTTTTGAGATAACTGCTCTTTCAAATACTCCATATGCACCTCAGAGCTCGTTTGATAAGCAACCCAATTATCATTTTGATGGAAACCAGGCTTATCTTTCACTTTTAAGTTGCGGATTTCGTCTACCAGTTCGGCGTTTCTTCCTATCAGTACCTGATTTGTCAGCGCGAGCTTTTTATTTCGTTCTTCTAACTCTTCTGTACTCTCAGTCAGTTTTTTATTAAGTCCCTCCAGGGTTTTGGAGCGTTCCTCCAATGATTTGCTCATTTCCTCTCGTTCCTTTATTTTCTCCTCTAGACTGATGTTCATTACTTTTAGTTTCTTAGATTTATTCCAGTAATACTTCAAGTTGTTTTCATTTTCGGTACATTTAGCAACCAGGTCTTGACATTTTGCCTTCAGTGCTGTGTTTTCCTCTTGTAATGTTTTGATTTCAAATGGGTTGACTTCACTTTGTAACTGCGTTAATAATGCAGTGTTTGTACCTCCCAACAATTTGTAATCTTGTTTCTCCATTGTGCTGAATATCCTCTTAAAACCTTAATAAACATTAAACTAGTTCACGTTTGGTTTAAATGACATACTACTGTTTTTCTGACCAGAATGTAGCGTGTGTTGTCATGGGATAATTTGCGATACACAGTTAAGTAACTTTAGTTAAAACTGATTGATGATGATGACTGAATTAGACAATGACATGAGCCGTTATGTTACTCCATGAAAACTGTATAGAATAATTGATGGAAACACTGCGTTATGCTTGCCGCTGCTACGAGGGATCATTTAATGTCACTAGTAAACTACACAGTTAACAAACAATACTTAATATATAATTTTCCATTCGACAAATCCAAATCTGAATCTTTCACTCACAATCACACAATATCAACAACTTTCAAATCCTCTGTTTACAAAGGAGCCCTGCCCGGCTGTGTGCTCAAGTCACCCGGACCCCTTCAATGGTTTTACTTGTAATGTCGGCAGAGCACTAGCACTAACTGACTATGAGACATTTTGCAAGTTGTTGTTTGGTTTGATACTGAAATTCCCGTGAACTGCGAGCTAAACACATTTGGCTTTGGTTGCATGAAATATTTTTATGATATATGGTAAAAACTAACTATCTTTTCATTGACTTTTGTGTAAGCCCAAGGGGATCAAGGCCAGTGCATACCCTTGCAAAATGACAAAGGTTTGTACATTTATAGATGTATTTATTTATGTCCGTATTGAGATGCTTACGAAGATTTTGTGAGCGAATGTATGTATATCTTACATTTTATCAGTTAAAAAATGGATTTGCGTGTAATGTTGTGAGTAAACCACTAAGAAAGTTAAAAATGAACAAAAACATTGCACCTTATGAATCGCCAAAAAATCCTTAAATGCTAGTTTTATTAACGAGCGAAAGCTGTAAGCGGAGCTCCTTTATAAGATTTCCTTTCTGTCCGTCTGCCTGCCCGTCCTCACGAAATCTAAGGAACTATAAGGAGTACAGAGGTGAAACTTGTCACACATAATCTTCAAACATTAAGTAAGCTCTGGTGTGAATTTGATCATTTTTCGTGAAAGCTTTAATTAACTGTGCAATTAAAGTTATCTATAGTGCATGAAAAGTGAGGATTTTGTTTATTTGCTTTATAGAGGTGAACATTTTTGCTCATCAAACCCATCCCGAACTTCGTCACCTTTGTTAATTATTTGTGCAATTGCAGTTAATAATATTACAGCAAAAATGACGAAAACATATGTAACTTCGGTATTGTTTGCTCAGCGGAATACTTAGTTAATGAAAGACAAATGTTAAAATTTAAGATTTATGGTTAGTGAAAACAATGCATGCTTTCGGTCCTTTATCCAATTGTGAATATTGTGCATATGCTTCTGGTTTTTATTC
Organism: Salina celebensis; assembly: GCA_036561885.1. Lineage (NCBI taxonomy): Eukaryota > Metazoa > Arthropoda > Collembola > Entomobryomorpha > Paronellidae > Salina > Salina celebensis. The sequence goes on from JAAXOA010004112.1 coordinate 10,307, forward strand.
AAACTTAATCATCATCAGTATTGTGAATACCTATGTCCTCGTTGGATAATTCCTCTTGGCTATCTTCAAGCATAATACAAGCGTCTGGCATAAATGCAGTTTCCATAACAACAGCTTTTCTACTTTGGAGTTGAAGCTTTTGTAACTCTTTCCGACGTTCAACTCCCTCTCCACTATGGAAGTTTAGTTTAGTTTAGTTTAGCTTTATTTTGAGGGATAAATAATCTTCAGTTACATAAAATCAACTGCTTCACAGATAATAACACTTCATATACTTATCCATCCAATATAGTTAGTTCATCATTAAGGGTTAGCCTAGTCATAACAACATAAAAGTTATATATAAA
>JAAXOA010004113.1:0-10652 GCA_036561885.1 Salina celebensis
AAAATTGTGGCAATGTTATTTGTGGCCGTCCATAAACTACGTCACGGTAAATTAAAGTTTGGTTGTTTCTGAACGTCTTTGAGAAAAGGAAGGACGATGTTGACATCTCCATTAGGCGAAGGAACGGACATTCAGCGAAAAGGACCGAGCGCCACAGTCCTCCAGGCGATCCCCGCCAATCTTTCCAATGACGGCTGCCTTGTCTCCCCCTCCAGGCTCCTTGCGTGATAGAGATCTCACTCCCATTCTCTCGAGCCGTTTACAAACAACCAAACTTTGTATCACCGTGACGTACTTTATGGAGCATTCAATTGGAGTGGATTTCTGAATACTTTAGAGGCAGAGTATGGACAACACATGAAAATAGAGCTAAATAATAAACGGTGGAAAAGTAAATCATTGAGTAGTATTAATTGAAGTAGGACCAAAGGGGAAAGTTTGGTGAACGGGAATCAATCAATTGTCTATTTAAATATTTAGGAATAAACTTTATTAAGTATAGTATATTTAACATGCAGGGTTTTTAAAAATTTCAGTTATAATTTCTACTCAACACTTGAGGCTTCTCAGCAACTGTTCCAAAAGTTTCAAAATCTTTGATTCCTATCACAAATGGTCTGCATGTTTTAATGTCTCTCCAAAGTTCATCTCCAACCAACCAGTCAGTTCCGCTCTAGTCCCGTGCGTACTCCGGCCACGCAATTTAAGAAGCATGGCGTAGGAGCGACGGAAAATACCGCAAAGCGGAACGGTGCTGTTGGTTTGAGTATAGTTTTATCTACTCATAATCAGTTTGAAACACAAATAGTGTTGACACGAAAAAGACGCATCAGGAAAGTGTTTGATTTGTTTAAAACCTGTGGCGGTGGTAAATGGGCACTGGAGTCTCACATACGAATGCATATAAAACAGTATCCCTACATATGCAAAATATGTTATAAGGTCTACGGGTGCACGGCTGAAGTTAATCGTCACCATTAGCGAAATAGTTTGTTAAATGGGAAATTCGTGACAAACTCTTTACAAAGAAATATGTGTTGAAAAAACACATGTTGCATATTCATTCTGGAAAACGTGAACGTGAAGTAGGTCAAGTGTGAAACAAATTGTTTGCTTCCGAGATTTCCGAAAGAGCCCACATGTTAGTTTATACGGGTGAATAACCATTTAGGCGTCCACAGTGCGGCAAATCGTATGCGTCTCGCGGCCGTCTGGAGGAACACAAAACTACTCATGTATTTACAGAGAAAATGTTCCAATGTGAAATATGCAATAAATAATTTCAAAATACGGGCACCTTAGCACTCCACTTGACCCCGCATGACCAGCCTGGTCAGTTTCCGTACACCCTTTGCCAAGATCATTTGCACAGGAGGCTCTTTACTCACATCAGGTGTCACATTCAAGAGGAACAATTTTTATGCGCTGGATGCGGGAACGAGTTTTGAAGCCAGTCTGACTGAGGTACTAAATCATAAACAACGCTTTTGCACAACCACTGGGAATATGAAGATTTAGAATTACGGCATTTTCGCATTTCTGTTTTAGTATTTTTTCTTGTGTACCAAAAAAAACTCCATTTGAAGTTTCTATACCTTATTATCATTATCATTAATGAAAATATGCATTCGAATTTCTTATGATTTTCAAATTAATAGTTTGTACTTGTATTTGAACACTGTGTCAAAATAAATTTAATACAAATCCTATTTGCGCACTACTGACTATACCTTCGACTTGCATGATACCATGGCCAATTTTATGCGACCGTTTTGTTGTGCACGCTTTTTAAAAATGGAATGATTCGATGTGGGATCAAACCATGACTAGATAATGCTGTATGATTTTCACCATCCTAATTCGTATTTGTATTTAGAAATTGTTGGTAGGTAGAGCAATATTTGAAATCGCACAAGGATCTTTCAGTATTGCATAAAAAACGAATAAACAAAGCGATACTTTATTCGTTGATACCATTCTATCTTTCGTAAACTGCAAGCGATACCGTTTGAATGACAAATTCTCATAAATACCATTACACAAAGTCAACTTTAAACTGCATAGTGCCAAACTTGTCTGTTCAAAGTCCCATGGAAACTGTAAGCGTTAGCAAACCGGTTTTATTCAGTGGTATATAATATATAAAGCCACAGACTTGCTAGTTTGAGCTCAATGAAAATGATCGTATCGTACTCAGAAGTAGTCGCAAACAAAGAAATGCTTTCAAAATAGTCAAACCAAAGGGCGCACTCATGACGATCAGTTGCACTGAGTTGGTTTTGAGAGGAACTATCATTATCAGAAACAAAACATCTACAGACAGACATTTGGCGATACGTACTATACGTTCTACTTCGCTGAATATTTTAAAACAGATGCATCTTTAAACCATGACGCTAAATAGCGAGAATCGCTCACTGCTTGTAAAACCGACCGAAATCGGATAGATGCTTAAAAATTCATTTGTGGTTTCTCCTTAATAGTCAATCTAGTCTCTTTTGAAAAGTCTGCATGGAATTCCGGAACTAGCGCTAATATAATTGTGGTGTGAAGACTGTTCAATTGGAAGCCGATGCTTATCTTCTGTGTCCTTTACAGAGTAAGTTCAACAGACTTTAAGACAACAATCATATCTTATCTACAGTATGTTGTAAGATCTACTTTCCCTTGTATTTTTAACTTCCATTTCGAGAATGGTGAAAGAGACAAATCAGCTAAGTGGAAATCACTGCGGCTAAAGGAAATGAAAATATGTGCTTATTAGTAACGGTGAGTATACTTCAACAAGCAACTAGAAAAGAATCTGTTGTCATGGCGGCGTCAAGTTGCGGGTTTAAAATTCAACGATATCCAAAATGTCACCAAGCATAAGGTATATGAAAGCTGACTTCTCTGTCGAACTGAAATTGGAACAAACAACTCTTGCCAGCTTTTTAGAGGCTACAAAACGAGATAAGTTCAGTAAACTACGTCGAAAGGAAGGGTTTTTACTCTTGTTTCACCCTGCACACCACAGGCATAACCAACTGGTGAATGATTTGACATAGGATTGTGAATATTAAGTAGCCTGCCATCATGTCATTGCAATGGAAAATATGAACTTCAACATTCAAGGTTAAATACAATGAAGTCTCTCGAATGAAACTTAAAACGAAACAAATGTCATACAAAGCATATTTTTCAATTTATAACTTCTATCATTCATCCATCGTTGCATTGGAATTACAACGTTCATTATATGTATTGTGTATCATTTCACTTGGGACATTCCCTAATTAAGAGTCCTTCCAGAATATTGAACATACTCAAACCTGCATACCTATTCGTAGTCTAGGCATTCATGTGGATTTTAAAACTACCTAAAATCTTCCGCAATTCCCATTCAGAAAAAAAAAACATTTCATTGTAGTTCTATTTCTTACATGTGCATGCTTTAGTTTTAGTCGAGCCGGCTTTAATTAAGCCGGTACGATATTCAGTTTTTTGGCTTATTCAATGACTTACGGGATTTGTGAATCTTTTGTGAACTAAATTAACTCTATATATTTCATTTGCATAAAAATGAAACTTGAAAGGTATACCTAAATCTTAGCTTTCCGTATGAAGATTGAACAACCATTTCATTGTATACATTCGCATAAAAATGAAACTTGAAAGGGAAACCTAAATCTAAGCTTTCCGTATGAAGATTGAACAACCATTTCATTGTATACATTTTATACATTGTGTAACGTGTCATTCTAGAGAGGGCCCGATTTTTTAAGGAATATCCGTAAACAAGTAAAAATACCGTATTTTTCGTATAAATTGAAGACGGAAGGAAAACTGGAAAAGAAACAGGAGACAAAACAGAAAAATTGTTAGAGAGAAAAAAGTTTTCAATCTGCCGAGCCCATAATAATGGGAGACCCCCTTCCTGCTAGATAAGACCATCTGGGACCCAAAAATACTCTTTTCTTATTTATTATTTTTTCCGCAATCTCTCTAGAATCGCTTGCAAGTGTTGAAATAACTTTACAGCGAAAAGCGCCTCTCATCTTCCCCGCCACAAAATATATTTTATAAATCATCCAATGAATCTGAATGGCGGGCATGTCTGGATGCAATGCGTTTTCTCACACCAAGGCGGAAGTAAAAGCCTGGATTTGTATGGGACAATTTTCTCAAAGACGACACGAAACAACATCAAACTTCACCATCACTATTAAGCGCGAATACAACGAGCCGAACACACAAGTGCAATTCAGCAGCTGCTGGGATCAGAAAATTATTGACTATAGACTTTGATGTGGGGAAATTAGGTACAAACTTCAAACTGACTTTCTCCCACGTCCACATCACATCCTGTTTCGATAGACACAGTTGATACCAACAATACACCACATTTATGCTTGCGATCATAACAATAGCCACCATTTCAATCACCATCATGTCAAAACAACTAGATTTGGGGGCAGTAGTACACTAAAATCGGGCAAACCAAGCGAAAAGAAAATCATTGATTTGTACTATGAGCTAAACTGCTTTATAAAATTGTCGTTGTTATCTGACCGTCTGTACGTCTGTCCGTTCGCACGATATCTAAAGAACCGTTAATCGTCCCACGCTGAATTTTTGCACACATGTTCCTTATGTTAGTGCGATCATATGGTGTAATTCCAAGCCGTTACGTTTTAACGTTGTCAAGATAAGATAATTGAACAATTAACCTTAATGCATCGTTAAACGTAAATATTTTTTATTAGCTTCTTCGATAGAGGTTTTTGAGCTGATCATTTTTTCTCATTAACGTTATGTCGAATGTAGTAACGTTCTCGAGTTATCAGCGTAAATAAAGTTAACGTAAAACGAAACGCTCACGAGTTACTGTGTAATGTTTTAAACGTTTACTTCGGTTTAACGTGTTAAACGCTAAAGTTTTAACAATATACTTCTATTTTGCATTGAAACGTCTACTTTTCTTCAATCTTTACTAATTGTAAGCCGTTTCTTTCCCCTTTCGGTTAACCATGCTTCGCGTTTTATTATTAAAACCTTTTTTTTCAATGTTACTAATCCCATATATCTTTTAATTCATTGTAGCCTTGTCATGAAGTTCCCCATCCCCATTCGTGTAACAGTGTTTTATATCGTCTCGCTATAACTTTTATCGATGCACAGGAGAAAAAAGTCTCATCAGTTCAAATAGAATTTGGTTTGAACGACTTTCTCCAGAAAATAAAAACAATGTTGCTCCATAATCTGACCAAAATATTGTCACTGGTTGTTTCAACCTAAATTGTATCAATTTCACTCAACCCAAAGGAAGCGCAACTGGGTGCACAAATTGTGTATTGAATTTTATTGACGTTGCGTGTACCAATGTGGATCTCAAATTTTTGGACTAGTTGTAAAAAGTGCAAGTTTCAGGTTTTTATTATTTCGTGTGTTAGGACGCTTTCCATCTAGACCTGATGTTAGTAAGAAAAAAATCCGTAAAATATTAATGATGCAGTAGCACCAGCTGGTTCAAATTGCAACTTGTGCACTTAAGGAGAAAGTTTTTCGCTGTTTACTCTGCCATAATAGTAAAAAAGACACGGAGGAAAAGGCAAATAGAGGATATATCAAACGAGGAAAGCGATGTTTGCCCATATACTTAGAATGCTTGTTACTAGCTCCTAACTCCTAACTGGTAGTCACAATATATCATTTGCCCGATCCGCTGCAAATAATAATAATAATAATAATAATAATAATAGATTGTCACGATGATTTCCTATTTTGTTTAAAATAATCTCGTTGTAAAAACCCATTGCGTTAAGAATAAAAATTACAAGATTATTAGTGGTAGGAGTAGTTTACAAAAAGAGTTTTCAAGTACTAAGAAACGGCCATGTGAAATAGACGGCCTCTGTCAGTAGAACCCCGGGTTTCAGGTAAGGGGATACGTACTACGCGTGAGAAAAAGACTATCAGTTTCCATCTTAATTCGCCCACATACATTATGCATAGATTTAAATGTATGAAAAGTTCAAATCAATACATGAGCAGTTCTAAACTGTTAGGGTAAAAGTTATTTCGATGCCAGGGAAAATTACGCGGATGATGCACTCCAGACACTTGCATTTTGTTTGTATGTAAGCAAAACTGTTCGCCTGTAAAATCATTAATAATTCATATGATACCAATAAAGGTTACTGAACTATAATGTTACTGTTCAACACTGAATTGTGCGCAGGATCTTTCGATGGAGAACGACAAAATACAATTCACTCCGCCACGTGAAGCCGATACTGTGTATGAAACTGGATTCTTTGAAGGGAACTCTATAATGGGGATTTAATGCAGTTTGAAGCTCCTTCCACATTTTCTTTTTGTAATCCAGCTTTGCATAAATGAGAAAAAACGAGTATTTACTTGTGTGAGGTCTATGTAGAAAAAGATAAAACCATAAAACCAATAGAGGCTATGATACCTTTTGTGAAAATATAAGTTTTGTTTTTTCCAGCCGATATTTAACACAATTGGTACTCTGAATGAACAGACAACAAAAGAAAACTACAGAGAGAAAAAATCTCAAATGCAAAACGTTCATTGGCTTCATTGACATGCATGCAATTATACGAGCTGCTTTCTCCACGAAGAAATATGGGGTGCACTTGCTAAGATAACTTTTCTAGGTAAAGGGTATCAAGCTCGGTGAGTTTTCTCAGGGTTTAAAATTTTAAACATAATTTCTACATAAAATTACATGGAATTACATATGAACGTATTTAAAGTGAAACAGTGGCTTGAAGAGCCTAATCGTCTATTTTTCAGCAGTCTGATTGACAAAACGCATTAAATCCATACTAACTGTAAAATTATACGGGGTCAGCGAAAATTTGAACATTGGATAAATTCAATTTAAATTGTTTTTTGTTTTCTTAGCCTAGAAGCTGTGAAGTGGTAATTAGTAATGAAATGTAGATCATCAGTGACTTTCTTAGGAGACACACATTAGTAAGCTTTCACCACTGTGTTGCTCTCTTTATTTTTCTCCTAGTCACCATCCACCTCCATCTTTTCTTCCTCCGGTCCCTTCGCATCCTCCATGTTAGCTTCCCTAGGACTCTTACTGTCTGACCCTCCGTTACCTTCATTTCTCTCATCAACAGCCTCAGCCTTTTTACCCTCTCCCCACAGTTTCTTCTCCTCGTTCTTTTCTGTATCCTTACTGGTGTTTGAAGACTCTACATTGCCATCCTGTCTCGCCCGCTTCCAATTCTTTCCAAAGTTCTTCTGGTCCCTGCGACCGTCACCTCCTTCATCCTCAGAGTCACTAAACTCGTTGTCATTGACCACCCGTTTATCACTTGTCCGAATTGAGATCCTTTTACCTAGATTGAACTTTTCATCCTCATCAGAATCGTCAAATTGAACGCCGTCCTCTGGAATATCCTGCATTTGAACTGCAGGGGCACATGGGAGCATTCTAAGGTTCTCGAAAATATTCCTTTTGATTTTATCGAGAAACTCGGGCCTGTTCTGGTTGAAAATGTTTTCCTTGCTGATGTGGAGCTTGAAGTCAGGCCCAAAATATTCAAAGTAGTCGTTATAAGGGAGTTCGTTGGCGATGTCGACGCCAAGGACGACTGCCGTTTCGTAGGTCCAGCAGCGAGCAACGTTTCTGATGGTGTAACCACCACCTCCGAGGAGCAACAGAGGCAAGTTGTACTTTGTCACGAACTCGACGCACTTGGCGTGTCCTTGTATTGTTAGGTTGAAGCGGCCCAGCCGATCTCCAGTCAATGAATCAGCACCACTCTGGAAAACGATTGCAGACGGCCGATATGATTCCATGACTTTTGTAATAATTGGAACGAAAATTGACTCGTAGGAGTCGTCGTCAATGCCTTCATGAAGGGGACAGTTGACAGCATAGTATTTCCCTTTCCCAACACCGATATCGTCTAAATGTCCACTTCCAGGGAAAAAATCCCCGTACATGTGAAATGAAACGGTCATGACGCGGTCGGTAGTGAGGAAAGCCTCTTCAACGCCATCGCCGTGATGAACGTCAATGTCAATGTAGAGGACGCGCTGGTGATACTTGAGAAGCTCCAGAATGGCGATGACGATATCGTTGACGTAACAAAATCCAGCAGCTTCTGACTTCTTCGCGTGGTGAAGACCGCCCGCCCAGTTGACGGCGATGTCAGCAGCCGCAAGATTAAGTTTAACAGCGCCGGCAACACTTCCTCCAGTAGAGAGCTGGGAGAACTCGTACAGACCGTCGAAAACTGGACAATCCTCGCCGATGTTAACTATTGAGGAATCACAAAGAAAAAAATTATAAAAAATTAGGCTGAGTAACTGGTAAAACTGGTAGATGTTCATTTACTTGCTAAATAGCTTACAACGCCGCATTTGTTTGCTGTAATCGCTCATGTTGTCCGGCCGAATGCAACTGAGGAACTGGATATAGTCGTCACTGTGGAACCTTGTCATTTCCGCTGGTGTCGATTTGTGTGGACGCTAAAAACCCATAAGGAAAATCCCAATTAATTTAAACTTCAAACCCACTAACCTTTGAAGAATTAATTAATTCAGGTTTTATTCAAATGGCTTACATGAATCTCCATTTTTCGGAACAATCCATAGTGTAGGAGCAAGTTGTGTGTCATCGTTATTCGGTGGGGCTTCATTGGGTGCCCTCGTCCATATTAGAAATTTCCTACGTCACCTGTAATATTTAACAAAACCCACAGTTTCAAGCTCCACAACGGTAATGAAAAAGTTCTCTGAATAGTTAAAGCACAAAACTTACTGTCATAATAGTAACAAACTTTCTTCCTGCTGTGGCCTGACAAAGCCATCGTGAAGTTACTGTGTCTTTCTTTTAGATAGTTTAGAGCCACTCGTGGGTTTCAATACATCTTTAAGAGTTGCTTTATTGGTGGCGGACGCACAAGAGAAAGTCATGCAGCGCTTCTCCAATGTAAATCCTATGTAAAAATTGTTCCGGAGTTTATACATGATTTTACATGGAAACAGTGGCGAAAATGAAAAAAATGTAAAAACTCACTGCAACACATGAATTGCTTCAGCTTTGCGTCGTTGTCTGACTAAAGAACTATTTGTTTGTCACGAAAGTGAACAATTCTATAAATTCTTGATATAGTGTAATGATTACGTGTATTTTGGAATTTGCAATAAAGACAATTCAATTAACAAGTGTTCTTATATGTACTTAGTTAGATCGTACCACTAAATCTTACTTTCAATTGTTTACCTTTGCCTTTTAATGAAAATTGGGTGCTTTTGACCATTTTACTGCCTTGAGTTAGTACAGAACCACACCTTGACCAAAGCTTGATCCTAAACAAGCCTAAATCCTGCGACTTGACCTATATTCAAAATAGGTGCGAGGAGATGAGAAAAAATCTTGGCTTGTAAAAAAAGTATGCGTAAAGATGGAAACTCTCCCCTTAGTTTGGTTTCGACAACGAGCTCAAGGGATTGTCATATCTCTGGGTTTGGAGAGAAACAAAATATCGGCTGAGTCTGAGTTAGGATGTGATGATATATGGGTTGAGATGGGCTTTAGAGAAATAATCATGGATAAAACTTGCCCTTTGGAACCGGTTTAGAAAACTGGATGACCTGAATTCGACCCTTATGCTGGTATCAGCAAAATATCTTAAGATTGTTTGGACACACAGGTTTTTAAGGATTAAAAATACACATATGGTCGTTACTTCATCGTTTTATACTTTCAAATGCATTTTTCGTGCACCTTCTGTCGCCACCACTCAGTGAATCTTCATCTTATGTCTATTTCACAGCTTTTTGCAAATTCACAGTCGTAAACAATTTCAACAATGTTTACGGAACGAGTTTTGTGTATTTGTAATTACTTTTAGTGCAATTTACTTAAGACGTCTAAATTTTCTACCACTGTTAATTGTTAACATCTTTTACTTCACTAAGCCTGACCACCTCAAGTCCGTGAATACAACATGCTTAAACCAAATCCACTTTGTGAATGTATTTTTAGTGGGAAACGTGTCGGTGTGTTCCGGCCACATCTTCTCTCGCGTATCAAAGAGAGCCCAACATTTTTTCCCAAATTGGCTCCAAGGAGTGCTCAGGTGGACACAATTTTTACACCCACATCAAATAGATATTTCACCGAGACAAGCTGAAGAAGAAACTAAATCGTCATTTTTGCAATAAATATTGAAAGAGCTCTCTCTGTTTGCAATTCGCACATTGTCCAGGGGTTAACAACAAAAATGGTTTTATCAGTGACGACGATGTGTACAGATTTGGAACTGAGGGAAAGTCTGCGTTTCTTTAGACTATCCTTATTCGTTTTAACTAGAAAGTCTCTATTTGGTTATCTTCTGAACTAACCTTTTTCAAAACCTGCTGCTTGTACTGATCTTTTTGTATTCAAATTATACCTTTATGAGTTTTCTTTTTGCAGCCGACGTGCAAGATCATAAAATGCATCGCAACGAGTCATTGTATAGTTGTACTGTAGTTTACACTACTATACGAGTAACACCAATGTAAAAGTGAAAAAAATCACTCGAGATGATTTGAATATTATGTAAAAATGTTCCAATGGGCTGGTCTTTAGGTTAACGTTCATCAATCGCTATTCAGGCGAAATGCAAATGTAA
>JAAXOA010004114.1:0-10650 GCA_036561885.1 Salina celebensis
GACAACAAACGAACCACCAAATAATACCATGGTTTGATTGAAGCAATGATATAATTATTAAATTAACAAATATCTTGAGATAAATTGATTCAAGGGGCTCCTCAAATTGCAAAATGTAATTTGATTACATAAACTGGAAGGATTTTTTATATTGAAATGAAACATCTGTTGTTTGTTTACTATTTCATTCTTCGGCTCTCTCTACCTAGCGAGCTTACTGAACTTGTGTGAAGTTGTGAGATATTCTTGTGTGAAGCAAGAAAAATGTGCGAGAGGGTTTTTAAAAAACATGTGCATTCCCGCTTTGTGTAAAGTCCCATATTAAGCTTCATAATTTATACCCAGTCATCAGTACACACAAAGTCATATAAACATCCTGCACTCATTCTCCTCCAAACAAAAAAAACCGACAGTATCCATCAGAGAGAAAAAACCCCAACAACAACAACAAAAAATACACATACCAACTCTCGACTACACTCATCTGCTCACATGCTGCTCAAAATGTATTCCTTTTCTCTGCTTCTCTCGAATCTCCATCCTATCTCTGCTTTGTTTTTTTGGCAGTGTTGCTATTTTTCAGAATAGTCCGCTGGCTAAACGAAATCTTATCGTGGTTAACGAGACAAGCTCCCATGCTATGAAATTAGCCGTAGCATAATCCAATCCAATACCGTTTTGATGTGTGCTGAATTAATATGAAGATTTAAAAAAAATTGATTTACTTTAAAAGTGAAATGCTTTCTCATTGTGTTTATTTCTCGATCTATATAACATCACACCGTTTTATCTCTTGTTAATTAACGATTAGTTATGAAAATGATCCTTTGAAATGCAATTGTTTAATATCATATTTTGCAACTTTTTTTTGTTGACTACTACTAAAAGTCTAACTTTTCTCTAAGCTTTAAAAAATAAATATTAAACTAATAAGATGCAATATATGTTTTTCATAACAATAGTTAAAAAGTAAGTAATTTATAACTAGGTCGAGGTCTGAACAGACGATTTATAAATACAGTGACAGTAAATGTTACGAGGGAAGCTGGATTGAGTATTTATCCCCTGTTTCCCCATTCTCCTCCATTTGAAAGACATTTCAAGTAAAAAAGTGGTTGACATGGGGATTAGGACAGGGTTGTAAAATTCTTACTTAAAGAGGTTGTAATTTTCATTAGAAAGGACTGATGAGTTGTGAGCCTGGGCACTCTGTATGAGTTGTTGTCTCCGTCAGCTTGTCGCCCTGGTGGCTTCTTGCCTCGCTAAACGTTCTAAAATACAGGAGTAAGGGTTAGAAATTACTACAGTTGTAATGAATCATCGTGTAAGAATTTCTGACTATATAATAAAATATTACCTTTTTCACGGACGCGACGCTTCCATCGTTTGACTCTACGGTCAAAACTAGCCGCTTCTGTTTTCGTCTTTTGATACTGCTCTTTAATGTCATTGATTGCTTGTGAAATCATAGCAATCCTTTGTTCGGGATCCTCAATGCCATCTAGATTGATACACCAAAGAGCATAAATTATGCAACACAGACTAAGAATTTTGTTTCATACGCTTTTGAATGAGCTTTGAAACACGTACCTAATACGGGAATAAAGTTGTATCTGCCAGTCTTTGGAGGTTTAGCCAAATTCACAGGAGGTGGTGGAGGAGGTTGTTTCACTTTTTCTTCTCTTTCAACGATAGATTCACCATGTCGTCCAACAGGAGTGACTTTACGTCCACTGGATGTTCTAATAGTTCGTGGAATGTAGCGAGTCTCCTCTGGAGATTTGTTCCTCTTATTGATCATTCTTCGTCGCTTACTTGGTGGACTTGGGGACCTGCCTAGTCTACTTGACTGGTTTCTAATGCGATTTGAACCTCTTGTTGAACCATGCTTTGAATCAACTGTAAGAATGTTATAATCGAGATATTAATTTCTGTTATTTTGTAAGCTAAATGGAATATGATATTATTAATTAATAGAAAACTTACCGTCATCTAGGTTTGTACTTTTAGAACCCACGTCACTGTACACGTCATCGTCATCATCGTCACTATCTTTGGACTTGGAGCTTCCACCCTCTGGAGTAGGTGACAGTCTGCTTATCCTACTAAAATAAACAACACCTGTTAGTAAAAAGACAAACGCAAATCGGTTTTTCCAAATCATTTCTTTAACTTACTGTCTGCGTGAGCTGTTGTCGGTGCTAATTGTGCTAGCCGACGACGGAGACGATGGAGGTGAATGGTCCCTTTCATCAGAGCAAGAATCTCTAAACGGTAAGTCAGCTTCCCGACCTTCGCTTGGAGGCCCCATGGGCGAGTCAACTGATCCTGCGTCCATTTTTACATCATCATCATCACCAATCTTCAGCCTCCTGTCGTCTATCTCGAAGCCATCTTCGTCAAGCATATCCTCTTCGTATTTTGGACCAACGACTATGACCGGCTTGTTCCCACTACCAAATGAGTGATCCGGAGAGTTCGAAATATTTGGAAGTAATGGTGCATCAGGATCTTGCAGCCTTTCACGTGATGATTTCTTTCCTGGTTGTTCGTCGGAGCCGGACCCTTCTGATTTCTTATTGCCGTCATCGTCTGAGTCTACTTTCTCACCGCCATCGCTAGGAGCAGGACTCCCTGGAATGATTTCTTCACAGAGAAGACTATTCTCCTCCGATTCTTTCACCGAGCTTGGAGCAGATAGCGCAACTTGAACTGGCGGAGGTCCCTGAACTCTCTCGTCGAGATTACGACTTTCTGGGAGGGAAATCTCAGACTTTTTCCTCTCTACGATGGGATGAAGGGTTACTTGAGTACTTGATGGTGCCGGCTTCAAGACAACCTCTGGTTCTTTCCGGTACCGTTCTTCTATTTTGACAGGCGTGGATCCTTTTAGGTTAGCATTGTAGCTCGAAACAGCTACAATATCAGGAGAAACTGATTTCATAACTGTGGTGGCTTTGGTAGACTGTAATTGAAGATGGGATATCTGCTAGCGGCTTCAATTCCACGGCAGGAGAAGCAGAATGTATTTGCTCAATAACTGGTACAGTTGTTACCAGTGATTTATAACTCTCGTTACAACTTGTTGACATGGGAACTGAGAGATTCGCCATTAGCCCGGAGCTAGGGTGTCACCGATATAGGTATTCCCGCAGACTTAACAATGCTCGGAGGACCTGACCCAAGCGGTGCTGACTGCTGTGACACCGGCATACTTGTTTCCATTTGCATTGGCTTAGACATGATCACCGGTTGGATAGTAGTATGATGTTGTTGATAAGACGGTTTAATTACAACGGGAGCGCCAGGGATAATAATAACCGGCCCAGTCTTATTCATAGACGGAGGGTGAATAGTATGAGAATGGTTCCCATCAATTGTTAAGTGACCGGGTCCTGTAGTTATCGATGGTGTAGGTTTCATAAAGCTTATTGCAGGACCTGTCGAAACAACTGGACTGAGAGACACCGGCGCTGTTTGGAATTTCGGTTGCATAGAAATAGGTGGTGGAGGAGGCTGGTGATGTATTGATTGCTGGGAAGATTGATGCATTGTCGTGTCTGAGACAGAACCGGAAGCCGGTTTCTTACTAATAATTATTTGGGGATGAGGGACTGTCGGTGGTACTGGTGGTTGAGGGGTCACCGTAAATCCTTTGATCTCTCTCGGAGGACCATATTTATCTGATGTAGACGATAAATCTTTCATAAACCGTTTTGTTGGCATACCAGATTTAGAGGAAGGAGTTGACGACTTCGAACCACTGGCAACCGCTGCAATAGACGCAGCGATACTTTCTGGTGTTGATTTAACCACAGGTTGAACCGCAGGCCTTGAAATAGAAACTGGTGGAGGTGGTGGAAGACCCTGCCCTGTAGACGAGGTAGCGAAAATAACACTTCCAGAAGTAGGAAGACTTTGATATGTTGTCGAGATTATTGGAGGTGTAGTCACAGAAAATATTGGTGGAGCAGCAGCCCCAACACTTGCGATAGCAGCGTTCATAGCTTCAGGGTTCATCTTGCCAGGTTTTGTGGGCATTCCTGGGGCACCCATAGATTTTACCATTTTCCCTGGAGATTCGATCGGAGGAGGAATCCGTTTCTTCACAGGGGTTTTTCTACCGGGAGTAGGGATATTTCCAAGGGTTGTGGTACTCATCGGTATCATAACTGGAGGAGGAGGCGGAGCCCCACTGGTAGGCAGTGGTGCCAGCGTCTTCTGAGGTGTAGAGGAGGAAGTCGCCATCTTATTTTTCTTTTTCTTTTGTTTAGGTGCATCCATAGGAGGTAAGCTTGAAACTCCAACTGGCCCTGGCCCAAACACGGGCTTAGGTGGTTCTTGCGGAACAGGGTTTGTTGTTGGAGCAGAGACGACTGGGGCTGGAACCTGCTTAATCAAGCCGTGTGATAATGGATCATTAGATACCAGTTTTAACGTGGAGCTAGTCACAGACGACGTAGATATAGGTGTGGATGGTTTAGTTTCAATGGATATATCCACGTTAGAAGGTTTNATGGATATATCCACGTTAGAAGGTTTCACAGGTGGTCCTGAGACTATGCTTATCGTTGGCACAGAAGCAACAGATGACACTTCAACAACTGAATGCGTTGGCTGAATATTAGTAACAGGTTCAAGGGTCTTTGTCGGGTACGGTGGAGGTATTGCTACTTTGATACCACCTGAAGACACCGTAGGATTTGCTAATGTGCTACTCATAGCTTGCTTGTCGGGTGAATGATGTACCATTGAAGAACTTACAGCTATCGGGGTCGAGATAGTTATAACCGGAGGTCTAACAGAAGTACTTACTTGAATTGGGCGTATCTGCTGTGGAAGGGCCGAAGTTGGCGTCGTGGTCACGGTCGGTGATGATGCTAAAGTTGTAGCAACAATGGCTGGAGTCGACAATGTGGTTGTAACTGGTGTCAGTGTAACTCCGGATGAATGTGACACAGTAGTTGTTCCTGCAGATGTTGTAATGGGTGTAGTTATTAACACTGGTGCTGATGTCCGGGGTGAAGAGGTAGCCAACGATATTGGAATAGTTATTGCTCTTCCAATTGGATTAGCTAACACGGGTAACTTCACTGCTGGCAGAATCTTCGTAGGGGGAAGAACTCCCCTTGGAAGTGTACTTATAATGATAGGTTTTAAACCGGACGCTACCGGAGTAAGTAAAGGAGCTGCTGCAGTGGATGCAACGATAACGGGAGCGGCCGCTTGTGAGGCTAACGCGGGAAGTGGGGGACTGATGTGGACTGGAGCTGTTGTAGCCAGGGTGACTACTGGGGGTAAAACTGGAGGAACCGTTTCAGGAATTGACGGTACTGTCGTTTTAGTCAATTGAGGCGGCGTTTTAACTTCCTTAGTAACAGTAGCAGGAGACGTTGATGGCTTAACTGTTTCTAGATTTTCACTTTCAGCTACTGTTGGTGATTTAGATTTTGCTGGCGATGTCTCCATTTTCTCAATGCTTACTAATGGAACCGGCGACTTTTCTTGTTCCTGAGAAAGTTGAAGCTTGGCGACTGCTTCTGCAGAAGTTGAGGACACCGTAGGACTGGTCTTCTCTGATGAAGGAGTTGTCGCAGCCGAAGCCCTGGCTACGGGTGAAAACATCTTCAACTTTGGAGCGCTCGTATTAATCGATGGAGGTGCCTGATCTTCAGCTCCGTCTTCTTGAAAATCGTAAATGTCAAGTTTTGCTGGTTCAGACAAAGGAGAAGAGCCAACTGCTGCTGATAAGCTTGGTGGAGCAGGTGACGAAACAGAAGGCGTTGTTGGAGAACCCTGTGGAGCTGCAGTTGCGGAACCTGGACCTGGATTCTTTTTAAACTTTTCGGATGCCGAATCTGATTTAGAAGAAGCAATATCAGGACTACTTACAGTTTCACTTGCTTCTTTACTGTCTTTCCCACCGCTAATAATCTCGTTGTCCTTCTTTGACTCGCTCGTCAAAGGTGTCCCAGGAGCATCTTTCTTTACCTCTTTAATCACGTTGGCAGCCACGGACGCAGATTTAGGTTCTTTGTCTTCGCTCTTTTTAACACTTGACGGCTTAACATCACTGGTGTTACCATCCTTGTCTTTAGTTGAAACAGATTTCTTGACATCCAAAGCTTCGCGATCACCAACGTCTTCCATCTTTTCATCGGAATCACTTGTGCCTCCGTCGCTCTCTGATGGCGTCGTTCCTGCTTGACTGTCTTGCCCTGATTTCTGTCGAGTTCTTCGTCGCTTCATCATTTGCACTACATTAGGAGCATCCGAGCTAGTAGATCGTCGCCGTTTCCCCAACGATGACGTGCTCGGTGAGACAGGAACTGCATTAGTTTTACTCGCGCCGCTCCTTGTTGAGGTTGGCGTCACACCTGCAGTTGAAGAAACACTGCTTGTCGCCGAGCTCGAATTTCTCCCTTTTCTTTGCTTGGCCACCGGCGTCTTGGAACCATCTTTACTGGTGCCACTATTCTTGCTGTCAGTGTCCCCAGACTGTTCACTCTGCAAAGTTGTATTCTCAAACACACGGTGACGCCCGATCCATTCATCGTACCGGTTGTTCCATCCAAGATAGTGGACAAGAAAAGTTCCATCCTTTTCGTTAATGTCAATTACTTTAGCTCCGTACGTTTTACCTTGAATCTTAGGATACGACACAACGAGTTTATCACCCAATCGGATTTCAACGTTCTTCTTCAACGTCGGCATTGATTCAATGGTAGATTCAACTTTAACTTCTTTCTTAACTTCCTTTTCCTTCTCCTCCTCAGTACCTTTCGTCGAGTGACGCTTGTACTTTCCCCGGCCAACGCCTTTCTTAGCAGAATTAGCTGGATTGCTTGGTGTTGGCGGCCTGTCGTCTTTCGTCGAACTTGCCACAGATGAGTCACGATCCCGACTCGCCGATGATGCTGGCGTTTGTCGTTTCTTCCTGACAGTGCTCAAACCTTCCTCCACGTCACTTAGTTTCTTTGGCTGACGACCTCTCGAACTTTTTCTCGGTTCCTCTGCAACAACTTCTTTCGTTTTCACTTCGGAAGTTTCCGAACTTGACTCGCCTCCAACAGGCACGGGGGATTCAATCTCAGGGGGTGTTGTAGATCTGGGCGGTTCCTTAACTTCCTCTTTTTCCTTTTCCTTCTCTATTACTTCTTTCTCTTTCACAGGTTCCTTCTTTTCTTTCACTTCCTTTTCTACACGCTTTGAGGTTGATGCCGTACTACTGTCGTCGTCATCTCCTTTCTTTGAGTCTCTTGTAGACTCGCGACTGGACGACGGTGTTGATCTTTCACGGAATATGCTTCGGCTACTTCTAGATTTTCCCGTCGAAGATGATGACCGTGGCGTCCATGTGCAACCAAGTTTTCTGTAGAACTCCTCAAAGTTACTCAAATATTTTTTGTAAATTGTTTTTACCAAATTAATAGTCGCAGTAGAGGGCATATTTCCGCAACCCAACTTGATTGCAACTGTCTTCCATTGATTTTGATTGGTTACTTTAGTGTATCCTCCTTTGCCAGTTACAATTTTGAAAAGTTTATGCAGATCCACATCTTTATTGCAAACTTGCTGTACTTTGTTCAAAGGCGTTCCTCTATCGTCCATGAATTTATATAGCTGAGCGATGAATCTGTCTTTCTCCTCATTTCGAGAATCATCCTCTGATGCCTCCGACTCCGAACGTTGATCATCCCCATCACCACTTTCACTCTGTCTGGAACTGCCAAACAACACTTCTCTATCCCAGTGCGGAGGAAGTTCATCTTTCTCCAAAAACGACCAAGCTTTCTCCACCGCAGCTCGGAGCAAGTTGGTAGAGTTGGAATCATACTTAGCGATTGATTCCTTTGTAAATTCTGTAATCTCCTTTTTAGGTACTGTGTAATATCTGCCATCCCGGAAGGATCTCACCAAGTATTCATCCTTGATCCTGATCTTCACCGTTTCTTGAGCCGAAGGGCTAACTACCAAAGCTGGAAACCATGTTTCCTTGGATTTCTTCTTATCAGTAGACTCCACACAAACCACTTTTCTCATATCCAACTCTTTCTCATACTTTTTCCTGCCGTCTTTCATTTTAGGAGGTGCTTCATCGTCCTCCTCTTCGCTTGAATCGTCCTTGTCCGCCGCTCGCCTCCTAACTCCTCGTCTCCCTCCAACAACAGGATTACTAAAATGTTCCGGGTGAGTTAACGGCAACTGATCCAACGTCTCACTTTCATTAAAATGACGACCACTTTTCAAGCAAAGTGCTGATCGACGAAGCGTCGTTATATCTCCATCGTCAAAAACAACTGTATACTGACTACAATCCTGAATTTTGTTTATGGTCGCTTCTAAAAATTGATTTTTATCTGGATGCTTAGCTTCCACTGTTGCCCCTATTCTCAGCGTCCCTTTAATTTGGTCATCCGTAAGTAACGAAATCCCGTTTCCTTGTTTAAACGTCACCTATTATCCAAAATTTATTAATTCCTCTCCATAATTTTCACGTAACGTATTCATTCACCGTAACAAAACAAAAACATTTAAACTTACCCTGCATTTAACCACTCTAACAACTTTCCGAATTTTCGCTTCACAAAACGCTCCTTTGTATTTTGCACTGACCTCAGTGCCCACAGTTAGATAAGGTGGATCGTCAGCCTTCAAATAATAATTATAATCACTCAGTATTTTCATTCACATGCATTTTTTTTTGCAAATCCGCAAAAATATCAAAACCAAAACAATGTGTGTTTATCTTTCTTACCATGTTTTCCCCTTAAATTTGTTGGCATTTGTATCCAGGAATTTTCTGTTTGTGTTGACGTTATATTCCTGCATTAACGAGCTTGCATGATTTTCCAGTATAGCTTGAAGCTCGCTTCTATCAAAAGTATGAAACTTTGCACTAACAATCTTAAGTTGTAGTAGTAAAGAAGTATTTAACTCTAAATTAAATTTCCAAAGTTTGAAAACAAATGCACAGCTCCATACACCGCAGCAACACTGCTGTTCGTTCACTATGTACTTTCAAAAAAGCGGAGGAACACGGGCTACTTCTTTTTACATTTTTAACCTCCTTTTTTCTACTACCAACAACGCATACCAGCCAACGTAAACAATCACAATGCTGCCCTATGTATTTTTCATCGTGTAAAAGCACATACATGCACACAGACTCCATTAATGCTTGTAAAACCCAGCTGAAGCAACACTATTGTAGGGAAGATGCGAAAAGTTGTAACCCTTTTTATACCTGGGCCCTTCAAATTAACAGACTTGTTTAAATAAAATATCTCAAGCAATTACGATGCAAAGTTCAATTTATAGTCTGCATTTTGTAATTAAAAAATGTAACCTTAAAAGGGATTGTTTTTCAATAGACAGACGGACAAGTCGAAAAATAGTTGGAAATTTGATTCGAGTATGAAATGACGCGCATCTTTGTGAGATACAATACAAAATACGGGAATACAAATAAATAACAACTTTGTATGCAAACATGCCTCAAACTTTACTCTAATGAGAGGTTCAGGTTGGAGTTCTCAATTGATCACGTTAAAACTTCATTTTGTAGTGAGATTCTACGCATAAAACTGCTCACGTGTGTGATTCTGTATCGCTCTTAATTATGTACACACATTAACCAAAAACAGGTACTGGTTAAGTCGAAGTCTTTGACAACATGATAAGATTAACTAATTAATTTTAATGCATGATAATAACTTGAAGCGGCATCCAGAACTGAAATGATTTGTTTGAATTTTGAAACTGGTCTTTAATTGAAATTTATTGTTGTTACTCACGAAACTATTCAAAATCTGTTGAAAATTTTAATGGCTGAAATAACAACGGTTCCAGTAAGATAATGAAGCAAATGAACGATATCGATTTGCCCCGGACGATGCGGTTCATGATAATCTAGTGGGTGGCTGTGGTAATGACAAAACTAAATAAGAACATTTCTTGTTTTCAACTTTTTTCGTTTGATTTACTCAAAAATCAGTTTCTTTACAGGGAATCATTATAAAATTTAAAATATCAAAATACGTTCCCAACGCAACCAGACTGGAAACTACCAAATAGATTAAACATTAATGCTGCTCGGTAAAGGTGGGGTTAGTTAGCACAATTAATTACCTCATGCTCTCTAAGTAGTTAATGTTTTTGGTTTGTTGCTAAAGGTTTCTACACATTTTGTTATTAATACTTTCAAAAAATTATAACGATCTTAACGACTTGTTTGAGTACATTTTTTTATTTCATTTTTCCTACACAAAAAACAAGCCAACACAAACAAAAGTTTCTACATGCACCTTGAGACCATTTTCATTTAGTACCCTTTTACAAACATTGCACTAACAATTTTTCATTTTTTTAGCAAAAAACTTTTTACAATTGTTTTTTTTAGTTCGTATAAAAAACCTACTCTTCTGGAGACTGTTTTTTTTAGTAAAACTCAATCTAAATCATCTAAAGTTACTTACTCATGCGTAATTTTTAGTGGTGTAGCTAGCAAAAATGTTGTGAAAAACATTTTTTCTTTATAAACTGAGAGTCTTGCGTGATATTGTTGTGGTTTATTTTGAGTTTTTTGTATGTAGCATATAACTGCAAAACGTTCCTTTAATTTTATTTATTGACGAAAAAAGTCTTGTA
>JAAXOA010004115.1:0-10650 GCA_036561885.1 Salina celebensis
TTTTTTTCCTGGAAAATATACGACAGTTTAATAAGGAAAAAGGAAAGAAACAAAGTGACTTTTACAGTAAATTAAATGTGTGTGAAGCTATGCATTTTTGTGTGCCCACCCTTGGTAGCAGGTAAAAGGCTGCCTCTTATTTTGATGAATGACTAGGCAATAAAGGGTGATGAATGCATGACATATTTTTTTTTCCTTTTTGTTTCCTCGGAATCGGTGCATGTGATTTGAATTTGTCAAAGAAAGAAAGGAGAAAAAAGTTTTCGTTTTTTCTCTCTCTTGTTGTCTCCTGGTGCGTGCTTGACATATTTTGGGCACAAAACAATAGCAAACAGTGTAGCAGCACACAACCAGTTGAATAGCTTGCTATTAACCTCGACAAGCTTTCAACTTTATATTTTTTTCGGTAAAAAAAAGACGGAGCTAGATTTTGCTACATCTACGTTTGCTTACACAAAATTAAAAGGTTTTTTTTTCTCTCGTTCTCCCTCTCTGGCTCAAGATTAATTGCCACATTTTAGGAAAGCTACACAAGTCGTTTTTCCTCCATAACCGTTAATTTTGTGGACTACTCGTTGTGCCAAAAAACGTGGGCTTTTGTGTTGCTAGGGAAACAATTATGGGAGCAAAATAAAACATGTTTTTCAAGTTAATAAATTTCTCCAACTGCCGCTGTCATCATTAATTCTCGTACCTCTACAATACCTCCCAAAAAACCCTCCAGGTAGTTATGGTCTTTTTTTTACAAAACAATCTGAAAATTTATTAACCTCACATGCTACAAGTTAAACACGCTGTTGCCATATAATGTGTTCAGGTAAAACTTGGCCCCTCGTCTGGGTTGCTTTAATTCGTCCACCTTTTAAATCTCCTACCGGGATATATGGACAGGCCCAAGTTACAAGTATTGTAATTTTATTTTATCCTTCTTGACCCTTCTTATGGCCTATTATTTGTTGAAAAAAATATGATGTTACTATCTGGAGGGTGGAGAAGAATCTGCTCTTGTAGTTTAACCAGTCTACTTTCTCTGGGAGGAAGCAAGCAATAAATTTTGACTTGGTTTCCCTCTTGTTTTGCAATGTTTATCGATCTGACAGAGGTTTAGAGCGAAAAAAAGAAACAACATTTATCATCATGAAAGCATCTTGCTTTTATTTTTTCTTTTACATTCAGTCAGTCAGTCCTGGTCTAACTCAAATTCGTCGGTTCTTTTTCTTTCTTTTGGAAAAAAAACGGATTTTTCATCTTCGCAAGTCGATTAGCTTGTTTTCAATTCATTTCGTAATGACCAACCAGAATGCTATAATCAAATGACGTCAACGTGATAGAAAGCTAAATCTATCTGTGACTAACGAACCAATGAGACATTGCTATCATGTGTGAACTGTGAACACTGACTGTCATACCAGTAGAAACATTTCGTTTCACAAAATAGCTACGGCTATAATTGGACTGGATTGGACGATCGAAGGTCAAAAAGGAAATTATCTCATTTGTGGGCTGCACAGAGAGAAAACCCGTGTAGTTTCTATGATACGTAATTTGTTAATGGCACCATGATGAGATGACACTGACCGCCTAACTTTTTTAATCGAACAACTTTTTCTAGAGCGTTTAGACTCTGCTCAGATTTTGATGATGGGGTACGTGAGAATGTGTTGCGGTTCGTGATTCACTCAACCTGTCAGAGGAGTGGATTTTGAGGAAATGTTGATGCTCTCATGAAGCCTCCTTGAAAAAACCCACTTTTCCCTGTTATCCTTTTATAACACAAAAAATATCATAAATAGAGTTGCTCCTGAAACAGGGAGAAAATGATGATGACTTTGAAAGATATTTTTGATATAGCTAAACCTAATAATATAGATGTACATTTTTCGGAGGTGTTGTTCATCCACCTAATCTTGTTGATGAGATTGCCAGATTTTCTCTTCTGTGTACCTTTCAAATTATTTCTCGTTTGAGGAAACACGATCTTTTCTTTCACCAGGGGAGGAAAAACTTTATCCCTGCATGCATGCAATCCAACTTTTCCATCAATTTTCTCATTCAACAAGCAAAGTGTTGCGTTGCCATGCAACTAGTCTACCTATTTAATTGACAAGCGAAAATAAATATATAAAATCCCACACGCATCCCACTTGATTTCCTTTTCTCTGCTTCTTGTTCTAAATCTCCTCATCATTTGAATATCTTCCAATCAAATGACGCTTCCTTTTCCAAGTTTTCTTCAACTTTCCTCCACGTGACCAATCTATCTAAAACCACACGGCTTATTGAATTAACCTTTTCGACTTTGTCATTAAGCTGCTTTCACCTAAACTTTTTTTCTTTTAAGTTTTCGTCAATAGAGGAACGATACCCGGTTTTCTATTTTATTTTCTGAAAAAAATATATAAAAGAATCTGTTTTTTCGTCGTTCCCTTGTGTAAATACTTGGCGCACACTGTATCATTTTCTTTGCCTTTTCCCCCCTCTTCACTTATTTCCTTTTTCTTGGCTCCAGTCTCTTCTCTCTTTGGAGCTTTCCAAAAAACATCTGCAATGCTGTATTTTTTTTCTTTTAAAAAATATAAATAGACTGAGAAAAATCTCATAGGTTTTTCCCTTTGTCAATTTTTACTTTTTTCTTTGACAACAGTCGAGTAAATATTAGCATATTCTAGGTTTGTCAATACATGTCAATCATGACCGTCTGAGGCTTTCTCCTCGGTAGACTTTCTTTTTTTCGGGTAATAGTGGTGCTGTCATCTGAATTATTTTTAATCCTCCATGGTGACCGTAGAGAAACCATCATTCCTTGTTATCTTTTCTTTCCATTCACATTTCAGCAGACTTCCACTGGTTGTTATAGTAACCAAAGATTAAAAAATGTACGCACAGCGGGGTCTCACGACCATAAAGTCTTCCAGAGTGGATGCATTTTTTTTCACGATTTTCCTTCTCTCTTCTCCAGTGAAAGTCTCGGGAAAAACCATTATCTTGTTCTGCACTCTCACATCGATACAACATAACAAGCTGAATGGCTTTCTCCCAAGAATATATATTCTCTCTCGTCAACTGCTTTTTCTCGCCCTTTCACAAAAAAATGATGGTAGTTTGGCCGTAGAAATGTGAAGAGAAAGCCCCTCTTTCTCAAGTTAAGAAGGAAAAAGCCGGGCTTTTAAAGGGAACCATTACGTTATACTCTGCTGCTTGATATTTTCTGTTTCGTTTTTTTATCCGTGCTGGTTTTTGGAAGAAGAAAAAAACGGAGATACGCCCGAGTAGAGTGTAGATTTTTTGAGTGTAGCTTTCTCTCCCTTCTTTTCCTCGTGTCAAAATCATTTTTTAGGAGCAAGCTACTTACCACTTTCCTTTTGCTCGTCTGCCATTTCACTTCTTTTTTAACTTCTCCCACACCACCACTCACTCCTCTCGATACAGTACAATTATTTTTCGAAACAATCAAAGAAAGAAAGTTTGGAATTTTCACCGATTTCTTTTTTTCGCCGAAACATCAACAAATTTTTATTGGAAGACAAAAACGAAGGACTTTTTTGGTGAAGAGAGAGCTGTTTTTTTGGAAACCCGACTCACTTTCTCTTTGTTTTCTTCTCCGGGTGGTTGTTTGTTTGTGAGTGGTGGTGGTTGTTGTGTTCCTGGTGAAAGTGAGAGAAGTGGTGGTGTAAACAGAAACTTGGGCCAGTTGCTTTCCAAAAGTTGGAAACTTCACTGCTTTTTCACAACCCATCCATGTTGCTTTCGCTCTTGCTTTTCTCGCAGATTTCTTCCTGGGGAAAATTCAGAAAAAACGAAGAATTTCCGTAGGTGTGTGTGTGTTATCAGTGAGAGATATCAAGACAAGACCCTTTTTTGTGTTCAGTTTGTTTTGTTGACATTCCACTTGCTTTAGCTGCAGAAAAAAAAAACATCAAGACTGGTATGCAATAAAGAAGACAAGGGAAAATAATACTTTCTCAAACTTGTTTTCGTTTTGTTTACCTTTCCAATAAATATTGGTAAACAAAGAGCGAACAAGTGATCTTTAATCCCGGAGTGAAAGTTATCCGGGCAAAGGAAAACACGTGTTTACTATATGAGTGACAAATGAAGTGAAAAATAAACAGGTGAAAGCGGTTCGCACACAAACAGTTTTTTTCTTTGTTCCCTTTTTTTATTATTCCTAGTGCCAAACCAAGAAAAATATCATTTTGTCGTTGAACGACAAAAGTGAAGGCAAAAAAAATAGAAAGCATGTTATTTATTCCGTTTACGGTGCCTAACCTAATGCCCCCTTTCACCAGTTTGGCATCCAACACCAACGGAATGGTCTGCTTCAAGGTAACAAGAAAATAACAACCCTAGTTATTTTTCTGTCAACTTTCTCCCACTTTCCCCATAGGTCTCGTTATATTCTTTCTCTGGGTTGTTGAGTAAATTGCCCTGTAAAAAAGTTTTTACAGCTTTTTATTGCCTAAGCGTGCATAACGAACCCAATAAGCAGCAACACCAGAAACTTTCTCTTCTGCTTTTTCTTTGCGGAACAACAACACCCAATAAAATGGTACGCCAAGTGTCCATTGTAAAAAAAACCATTCTGATGGTTGTGTCACGTTTTCACCACAAAAAATAAATCTCTAGAGAATATGAAGTGAAAGTATAAAAAATATAATATGAGAGGGACTGCACAATAATAGAGGAAAAGCTATTGTTTTCTCCTCGACAGTGGTTTCGGTTCAGTCATCATCCTCCAACCATAGCAACTTGGGAAATCTCTGAGAAAATCCAGTCTTTGGACTACCCACGAAAATATAAAATATTTCTTTACTCGAGAAAAACAGAGAGAAACCTTAGAGAATCTAAAAAATGTGTAGACCACTGGCTACTAAAAAATTGATGAGAAATCTTGTAAAACAAGCAGAACAAGATTACTTTCCTGGCTAGTAAACAGTTCCTTTCCGTGAGTACATTTATAATCTAAAAGACATCAAAAACTCTCACTCTTTATTTTACTACATCCCACAGACTTTCCTTTTCTGGTAACTTCCTGTTTATAATTGTTTCCTGTCACTTTCTCTTTAAAAAATCTTCTTAGATTTTTCGCAATACTTACACACCTCCGATGCATTCGTAAACACGGAGCGAGCGTTTCTTGCATCATTTTTACAAATATCTTACAGGACCAGTTCTCGCCGCTCTCCAATTATATCTTTCTAATCCTCCTACGTTTTCTTTCACCAACAACCTATGTTTTAATCCATTTCCCACTTCCTTTTTTTCCCCTCTCAAATTGATCAATAAAACACAATCAATTTCTTTCTCCTTTTCATCTCTCTTTTCCTTCTCATGTGTCTCCTGATTGTCCCTGTCTATTTCTTTTCTCCTTCTTTACCTGCTCCTTTCTCCTGGGAACCGAAAAATGACACTACCTTCTGCCTATCAAGTAACAGGTGATTATTTTTTTTCTCTTCTTTCTCCCCCACTTCCTTCTCTGATGAAATCCCGTTTCCTTCTAACTTTCTCCACACCTTTCATTACACGCTTGTCTGATTCCAATCAACTATGCAAATAATTCTTTTTTCTTCACCCAAAAAAAATGCACGTTCCCCTTTTTCTCTCTTTAAAAATCAATACCTGCTTTCGCCTCTTTTGTAAATATTTATCTTTTTTCACTTTCTTCCGAAAAAAAAAATTCCAACGCATTTTTTTTCGGAAAAAGGGTCATACAAGTTTTCTTCTGCATACTAGTGCATACTTTCCCATAATCATTTACTCTCTCTCTTGTGAGGAGTATCAACACCGAAATAAAAATACTCCGTAATTCTCTATTTTTCTTGGCATGCAACCATACATTTTCTTGTGAAGAGAAACGAAAAATACAAGCTTTTTTTTCTTCTCTAGACTGCCGCCGTTTATTCTCCGAGTGTGTATGGAGTGGAGGGAGTAATAAAGTAAATAGAAGCAAGAATAATAAAAAGTGAAAATGGAAGAAAAGAGTGTGTAGGTTTTAGTTTTTTAGGCTGCTGCTGATTTCCTGTGTGCATGGAGAGAGAGGAGCTCATGTATAAATATGTATAATGGTAGGGGGACAGGAAAAAAAGAGTATTTCTCAAGCGAAGAGAGAGAGAGTTCTTTTGTGACTTGACATTATCCTCAAAAGTACTGCAATACAGAAAAGGTTCTAGGCCACAATACCTGAAAGACATTTTACCAAAATGAGCTGAATATGTGTGTTAGATCATTCCAAGCGCTATCTCCAAAGAAGCAAATAGGCATAGTCCATAAAGAACGTCACGGGAAGAGAAGCTTGGGTTATTTCTGAGCGGGTGAGGAGCCTGGAGGGGGAGACACGGCAGCCGGCGTTGGGGTGGCTCTGACAGACGGCGAGGTTCGGCTGTCGACTGTGGGGCTCGATACTCTAGGCTGACCAGGTCCGTCCAGTCACATTATGAAGGCTTACTCCCAAACAATCATTTTTTGGGCCGTTCAGAAATAACCCAAGCTTCTCTCCCCGTGACGTTCTTTACGGATCACCTCATACCTATGCATCCATGAACTTGTCTGAAATACGCACTTGAAGACGTTAGCTGGCAGTAATCTGAAATTATAGGTTTCAGCAAAGACATTGAGAAAATGGCAGTCGTCCTAGAACCGTTGTTCTGTTTCTCCTTTTTAACAGTTGTACAGACATTTTCTCTCTTTTCTCTTTCCACTCTGTTGTATATTTTCTCTGGCAATAAAAAAAGGGAGACAACGATGCAGCAGTTGATGGTGGTGGTTTTGGTAAAAGTCGTCGTCGCAGTTGCTCCACCGAATTATATATGAAAAGCCGAGTTCCCCAAAACTAACTACTTTATTTTCTCTCTCTTCTTCCATCTTTTTCTACAAAAAAAACCCTCTCTTTCTCTTTTCTGCCTGTCTGGTGGAATGTGCCCGGCATATTTTCACTCACGATAAAGGATCACGATTATGAGGGTGATAGTTGGTGAATGTTGTGCATGCAACACTGTCGTGATTCTTCTCAAAATGCAACACACTTTCTCTCCCCTACCACCATTTTCTTGGCTATTAACCGGAAACTGTGATACTTCAATGAACACAACTGCTGGTCAAAACCTTTTCCCTCCATTTTTTTTACTCTCTCGTATCTGAAAAAAAAAGTAAATTTTATGCAAACGTCCAGCTCTTGATTGTTCTCCCATTCAAATTAAAATAATTATAGTGTTGCCACATTTATTCCCAATAACACACCAAACTGCTTATCCAACTAGTTCTCTATTTTGGAACGCGCGCCAACGCCTATCTTTTCAGGGCCGCCAATCTTTTCAATCTCATTTCCATTTGCATGAACAAACAGAGAAAATTACATTTGTTCTCATTCATTATCGTCACAGTGTATTATTATTCCTAACAACTTGCGTTGTTCCTTTTGCCAACCATAGAGCTTTTTATCTCTGTTTATTCAGGTGGCAATTTCCTCCCCGGCGAACAAAAAAATATATATTGTGAATCCTCTACTGCTCGTGCTTTGCACTAATAGAGGTTCGTGGCTGTGTAAGTTTTCTCTTGTCATCCTCACTCTCGCAAAACAATATTTTGTTGCGTATAACAACTCACTAAAATCTCAGCCTGGAAAATATTTCAGAACGAGAAAGAGAGGGAACCCAGCGGGAGATTGGTGTGAGAAGTGAATAAAATGAAACGTAGAGAGGGAAAACAGGATGTACGTAAGGAGCCGGAAGAATCCAAAAATATGAGAGGAGACAATTGTTAATCAAACAGAGAGTTTCGCAGAAAGTACGAAAAAATACATACACAGCTTTGAATATCTTCCGGGGTCATAAACAAATGACATCACGTGAGATTTTTCTTAGCATGCAGTCAAGCCTACGCTAGACGACAGGGAGGCCACAAGCCAGATTGATTTAGCTGGGTATGTATTTTTCTGGCTAGTCAGCATAGCTGTGGAGTTAGCATAGGCGTTTTGGCTAAAATACCACTGTCCCTGTCACGTCTTTTGTTGATTACCCCTTCTCTTCCGGGGGAGGAGGGAATTTATTTCAAATAAACAAGGAAGTTAAGGTTTTGGCTTCCTGGTTTCCAGCGAAATACAGAGTTTTGTAAATAGTGTCATTTTTTCCTGGTAGAAATAATTGGGTTTCTCAGAATAATTTTGAGACACATGTCATGGTTGTTTTTAGCCATTTCCTTGCATCTTTTCTAGTGTGTATACACTTTTATTACAATTCTCGCCGGTTTGATCTCTCCCTGTAGTCATTCCACTTTGTTTTATCGTGAACCCATAGGTTTATTAGCTCCAAAGTTCTGACTTTTCTCCTGTCTCCCGCTCAGACTCATCTCATATTTTTAATTAATCATGTCCCACGAGTGTCACATTATCCATTCAAAACATACTGGCGAACGCTCCTGTAATTAGACACATGACAAAATAATCACGTGATCCATTATAATTTTCCCTAATTTTCTACATCCTTTTGCTACCATCTGCATGGGTGGGGTTAGCAAAAATCCCCAACAGGTATATTATTTGTTATATGTATATTTTTATTGACCAAACTTTTTGCCTAAAAAAGTATATTATTTATCTCATTCTGTGTCTGCATTTTTCTCTTTTCCCAGGCTTTGCTGGGAGCAGGTGAACAGTTCCCGAATCGTATTTTTTCCCTAGTTGTATCCGTTTTAGACATGAAAAATATTCCAAATAGTCAAAATATTTCATACGTCCCGCATTCTCCCAAAAATTAATTATTTTTCCTTCATCCTTTTCGCTGGATTTTGAAGTTAAATACAAAAAAACAAAAACGACTCGCGTTCTGTTTCTCTCTTTCTCTCTCTCTCCACTTGTTTCATTACCCTCACTTTTCGAGGCTCTAGTTTGAAAATTGGATTTTCTGTTCTTGTCACTGGCCAAGATTGTAATCTTTTGTGTTTTTCCGCAACATTCTTGTTTTTTTATTTCTAATCACAAATGACTGCATGGGAGAAAGTCTGCATGAAAGTCGACTTTTATCTACACAAACCTCACTACACTACAAGAAAAAAAAAACAGTTGGAGAGCTGATTAAACTTCACTCATTTCGAATCGAATTACCCCTAGAGAAAGGTTCCTAGATTTTTCGGATTTTCTCATCTTGCCCCTTAAACTTTGCCTTTTTCTTTCTCCCAACTCTTTTTATTGTGTCTTTTAAACTTTTAAACTTTCATTTTTGATTATTTCCTACTTTCTCCACTTTCACTTTGAGAACAACACCCGTAACAATAATAATAGCAAGAAATGGCCTTATTAAAAGCGTTATAAAAAAAGGGACTGAAACTTTTTACACAAAACTGGTTTCTCTTGCACAACAGAAGAAAGGTACGCACGACTCCTGGTTTGTATTTGAAGTTTGACGGTGTATAAAAGGCATTCAACTATTCTATAATGGGAATCATGGGGCAAATAAAAAAAGACAAAACACACTGCAGTCTAGTTGTACTGTTGATTAGCATAATGGGAAAAGTTGGCGCTTATTTCGGTCCTCCTTTCATCATAATTTTTTTTTTTTTTTTGGATGCGGACTACCCGAGCATACAATATGGTTATCGGAAGCGGGAAAATGGGCAAAGACAGGAAATTGTATGGATCTAGAAAAAGGGAGAGAGAGTGGAGAAAACAGTGCCAGAAGGCTATTTGCATACATATGCATAAATATGGAACAGCAGGAATACTCTATGCAATAAAAAAAAATCCGTCAGGGGTTGGAACTTTCTCCTGAAAGAAAACAATACCCGCCCAGAGAAAATTCCTTGAAATCCCGGGTACTAGAGAATCTCATTGTTTTAACGAAATTCCAGAAATGGAGAATAATAATATAAAAAAAGTGCATTTCAAACAGGAGAAAAAATTGTTGTAAAACACGACGGTTGAGAATATAAAAATGGGTTCATTTGCATGATCATGTCTGGCGTTGCATTAACAATTTCTTTTTTGCTTTCCAGTCTGGCTGAATATTTTTTCCCTGGAAAATGTACATTTTTTTAGAAAGTTTGATTGTGTCTAATGGATTCGTGTGAAATTAAAATTGCCAAGGGAAGCACCAGCACTATGAAGACTTTCACTTTGAAAACTGTCTTTTCATTGCTACACAAGTGGTGACAAGAATTGGAAATGAAAGCTGCCAATGTTTCCCGCAGCTTGTCTAATGAAAATGTCGTCACAATTTTTTTTTCTGTTAGGAAAAGGTGAAAATTTTCTCCATCAACCGCACACCGAGTAAAAAGAGCTTCTTCCTTTTTTCCCGCTTTCTTGTGAAATTGACAGTAAACAGATGAAAGTGCTGTAAAGTATTTACAAGTTTATTTTAAAAAAGAACTAAACAACTTTGTAGGTTGTGGAGGAGGAAAAAAAAATATTTCTTAACTTTTTCCATATTTTAGTTCCTTATGAAAATATTTGCTTGTTGTTCTATAAAAGAATCTTTAAATTGTTCTACACTTGGTTGGAGTACATAAAATATCTGGCTTTCACTAGCACACTAAACAAAAAAAGTATATTTATGGGCCCATATATTTCCAGCTTAGAAATATTTATATAAAGCTTTGTGTACTTTTCCCTCTGAACGACATGAACACGCACTCAATAAATTGGCAATCAGTGAGGGACTC
>JAAXOA010004116.1:0-10649 GCA_036561885.1 Salina celebensis
TCTTAAAGAGAAATGTTTTATAGTTTGAAGCTGCAAACCCCTGCGGTTTCTCTAGATTCAGAGAACTGTTAACTCTGGACATTCTCGGAAAAGTTTCAACCGTCACATATTTGCCTTTGAGTCCTTATGGCCCCTGGTATTGTGTTCTTTGCTAACGATGTTTTAAAGTAAACACTGGATTGTTATGTAAACATGCATTGTAATTCCTTGGAATGCAGAATCACTGCGTAAGAAAGTTTTCCGGTTTTACCAGGGAAAAACTTTTTTTCACGCACACACAAGGCAACTTTTGTACTTCATAATTCTCTCTATAAAACATATTTTTGAGAAAATATGATTTTATAAGATATAGTTATTTAACATGGCTGATTTTAATATGAAATTTAAAAAAATCAGAGTTCACTTCTGGGACGTGCGATTTGTTTTACTAAAAGTTTTTGAGGGATATGCAAAAGTATACACGTGGTTACACAATAGTTTTTTTTACATTGATGGCAAATTTACTACTGTGCTTGCTGGAAGTTTTCAGCTGGTTAATTGATCATTAGGTGAAGTGTCAGGGGAAAACTAGTTTTTTTCAAGTTAGGTAATAAATTGAGTTTATAGATAGAAGTAGCTACTGTTAGAGTACTAATTAGAAAGACAAGGAAACTTGAAAGGAATAAGGGTTGTTACCCCTTTGTTATCGTTAACACGGGACATAGCTTTAATGAGGCTAGGTAAGCATATTAAATCTAATGAAATGAGTAAGACAGTAGCATGAGTATCATCCTGGAGTAATACTTGCATCGTTGACAGGTTTAATTAACTATTGTTCTACAGGGATAATATCTTGAAACATTGGTTGCGTATTATCCTCATAAAACATTCACCGATTACAATTTTTGATGAACGTTAAAGTAGCGATTTTTTAAGCGCATGTGATAGTAATTTTTACCGACACTTATTACAATGTCTATAGTAAATAGTAAATACTAAAGAGAATCTGCAGCGTTATAAAATTAATTTCAGTATTGAAATTACTGTTCGAAATTTTGGTGTCTCTTCAAGGTTTGGTAAACGGTGCAAAATTGTGCAAATACCATGTGTACAAAACTGTCATTTCACTTTTTTTTGAGTTTTATGTAGCAGTTGTAACAGTATGTAAGATGTATATCAAAATGTAACATAATGTGCAATATAACAGTCCCACCCTTACTTATATCGCCCATAAAATATTTATTGATAGTTTTAGCTTATACTATGCATGTTTTAGCTTAACAATTACCACCCATCATTTCGGAAAACGCAACTCTCATGTAATGCTTCATTGATCATCAGCAGGATGGCCGATTCTCTAACGACCCGGCAGCAATATGGATAGGGTAATTGAATGGGTGATGGTTTTGTTCCGGAATTTTAAGAGCGTGTCCTAAATTATAGATGACAAATGGTTTAGCTGAATGCAAGCGTGTTAAAAACGCAATTAGTGAAAGGAGTATTTTCTCTCTAATATCTACGTGTATAGGCAGTATAGTTCCTTGTTCTGCAATATGTTGTGGATGAGATATTATCATATTTGTGTGAACCGGACATACATGCCGGGCACAATACCTCCGTTTATAACGGTTACCAGCCACATGGTGTGGTTTTATGTTGGCGGTTCAGAAACATGCGGGTACGATTATGTCGATGTGCCCACATCACACGGTCTTTAGCTGTGTTGCAAGCATTCATCAGTTGGTAATGAATGACGATGGGAAGGGGAAAGGGCTATGAACTCGGCAGACTACAACCTCACTGTGAAGGGTCTGCCTAGATAGTTTCTTTCATAGTTCAGGGTAAACGACACCACAATGACCACTTATTATATTGACAAATAAACGGAAGCTTTCATGATGGCGTCTACTTGCTGATGCACCGCTGTGTTTATGAGCACCCGGATTTGACGCTTCGTCGAGCATTGTAGTCGTGAGTCTTTTGGAAGAACTCTTCCTCGGTTTAGAGCACAAAATGAAATTGATCAACCTAAATCGGTGACAGAATGGTTTGTTAGAATTTTAAACTCATGTGTGCCACCTTTAATAAATGACGAATGACAAATACCCGGAACATGGGTGAAAGTAGTCCTCCGGATAAAATATGCCTTCGCAGTTATTCACACTCTGTGTCTACTCATCATGACAACCATGAGGGTATTATCATTATAATTAATTCCTGGCACGATAACCTAATACATTTTTCTCTCTCGGTGAGCCTGTTGGAAAAAGTAAATTAAGAATTTTTCTTTGAGAACTTCATACAAGAGAATAGTCCTCCTCATTAAAAAAGTTCATTTCTTTCTTGTCTAACTGGTTCGCTTACACATGACTTATAAAAATGAATTCCATGTAGCTCCCCCATTTTCTTTTTTTTCTAAATAAATAATGTTAAAACCTATCTGGCTGGAATCATTAGTAGAACTTTCTGTTGGTACAGATTAGAATCCAATTTTTTTTCGTTCCTTTAAATCTGGAAGGATTGGGAACAGGGTGAAACACATGTGGCCCCCGCAGAGACGAGTTATATCTTGTAAGGGAAAGCAGTGAAGCCTTAATACTCTAGATGAACGCCAAAAATATTCTCTTTTGGCTAAAGCATAGTTCATTCTGCTCCTCACAACTGTGCCCGTTAGGATTCATGGAGAAAAATAAAAGCTGTAAAGCTGATAATGACGAAGCTGAGGAGAGTTCTTGTTCAGTTCTAAAATATGGTCATCAAGTCATAGTTATGGTGTATGTACGTATCCTTTAAAAGTTTGATACAAACTAATCCTTAAAGCGAATGAATAGTATTGCCGGGTCATTTGGAATATATATCACACCCATAAAAAGTTGCAGATAAAAAGTTAGGGCCTGATAGGCACCTGCAGGAGGGTCATCTTCATACACTAAACATGTCCCACTCAAATGGGTTTTGCATGGGCTTTTCAATGGTACGTTGCATGTAATGCCAAAATTTGTCATTGAAAACTTGCCACCTGCCAAGCACCTTCATGGTTGACATCGTCAACTCAAACGTACGTCATTGAACAGCGTTCACAGAGCCCATTCCAATGATACGTCACACGTCATCTACAATTAGACGTGTCGAAAGTTAGGCCTAGACAGGTCCCTTAAAATTTGACGTAGGCACCTGAAAAACAATAGGGATCCTCCCCTTGGGCTAAGGCATCACCCCGTCAAATTTGGTTAAAATCGGTCAATCGGTACGGCCTGTAGAGCGCGTACAGACAGACAGACAAAGGTGAGGATCTTAATACTTGCTGAACAATGTTCAGCTTCGTAATAAAATCTTGAACGAAATGATTAAGGTGATGTAGTACTAAGTAAGTGCGATATGAGATGATACGGGAAAGAGAAAAAATAACCCGGAGAGTCAAGTTTGGTGAGATTTCATACTGTTAAGGAATAGTTGGATGAATGCATATGGTTTATTGCGTATATCTCTCTAGTTTCTCTGGCTGCTGACTGACATAATAATCCTTACAGAGTAGTTTCGTCTTCATACTTCTTGTACTATGAAAGCGTGCGCTGTCTTCCAGTCTGCTGTTTGCAGTTGTTTGAGAGGAGTGAAATATTGTTCTTGGTGATGACGATGATAATATGAATCTGAAAAAGAGAGAAAATATATATGGTTCATTCAACAGCTGCGCTCCAAAACTCAACACATTTTTAAGGAGCTCTCATGTAACTACCAGTTTTTCTTTATTGGTGTTGCAACTCGGTTCACTCGTTCTTTGAAGAAAAAAAAGAGACTTTTTTTGTGGAATGAATTTTGGACGATGATGATGATGACTTGGAGAAAATGATGATGATGGGGAAAATCGTGATGATTTTCTTCTTTAATACTTGTGCTCCGTATGCTCTCTGAAGAGAACAGAGAGAACGGGAGTAAAACACCGGCGAATTTTTGGATTATCATCACAATATTTCTTTCATGACGAGAAAACGGCTGTCTAAAATTCCCTTTCTTGCATTCCAGGCTGAAACATAATGGTGAAAAACAGAGACGTAAAAAAAAAGTAAAACATCTTGTTATTAAGATCATTGTCGTAATCATGTTCTGTTACGGAATAGAATTGATGTTGTAATATACACCGCTTAAAGAGCTAGGCAGTTTTTGATCTTGAAATAAGGTATTTCATAAAATGTAAGATGGTTTATAAGATGAGGCTTCGGCTTTTATTGTTGCTAAATCTTCATCTCTCATGTCAACAAAATAAATAAATCCTTATGCATTATTCATTCTTTTTCACTTTCTAGATTTCCATTCTAATCTTGAATGTAATGTGTTACCTGGAAAAATGTAAAACAAATGCACTGTTACTTTCCTCGTTATCTGTTACCTTTGTGTGTTACACTGGTACATGACACAGTTAATAAGTACGAAACAACTCTTTTGTTGCGGGTACAGCTTTTGATTTGATACAGATTGCTCTAACATGTAAACTGTTCTGGAAAGTACATTCGGCCTTATAAGCTAGACACAATGAAAACTCTAAAACAGATCCTGTTTTTGCATACAATTTTTCGCACAAAAACCCATAAAGATAAAGTTGACACGTAGATACAAGTCCTTTATGAATTCAATATACCATCGTTTAATTAAATGTAGTTTCCCCATGGCAAACGTGTGATTT
Organism: Salina celebensis; assembly: GCA_036561885.1. Lineage (NCBI taxonomy): Eukaryota > Metazoa > Arthropoda > Collembola > Entomobryomorpha > Paronellidae > Salina > Salina celebensis. Next base: position 4,661 of record JAAXOA010004116.1, read on the forward strand.
TCTTGTGACAGTTTCTGCGGAAGACTTTTATTCTTTAAAGGTGTTACTAATTTTTTGTCTGTTTTTCTGCTTGATTTCAGATTTTCCAAGACTATTACCACTTGACGCATTCAAGAGTAGCCAAGAGGAGTATTCAGCCCCACGAGCATTATCATGAAAGACTGGCATCTGAACCGGAGGTAAGCTCAAAAAATACCTACACACACACTTTCATTACAACCAGTTACTCAGAATGAATACCGCCTCGTTTGTGCGGTTAAAAAATGTTAACCTTTTCCCTCTTTTGTTTTATATCACATCTGCCATTTCCCACCGTCTCTTTATTTTTCCTCATTATTCTTATCGCCGCCACCTTTTTAATAACGAGTCAAGTTTTCCAGACTTTCCACCACAGCATTGTAAATAACATCACCCTCCTTTTCCAGTTTTTTCTCCCTCCATTTTCATCACCTTGTTTACTTTCCCTTTTCTTTCCATCTCCCTTNTTATCGCCGCCACCTTTTTAATAACGAGTCAAGTTTTCCAGACTTTCCACCACAGCATTGTAAATAACATCACCCTCCTTTTCCAGTTTTTTCTCCCTCCATTTTCATCACCTTGTTTACTTTCCCTTTTCTTTCCATCTCCCTTCATTCATTCCACATCACTAATTCTCAAGTCTTCTTACTTTCCCCACGTTTACTCTACACTTCATTCGTCGTGTTTGGTAGGTATCCATGTTCAAACTTGAACACTTCCATTATTACCACCATCACCATAGGCACTTAGCAAATAAATTCATCAGTATAAAAAAAAGATGGTGAAAATGATGAAGATGTTGCGATGATGTATTTCATTATTCCCATCATACGTGTACTAGTCTCTTGACCTGCGGCAGCAAACATTTTTTTAACTAACACCACTGAAAAGTCAAGCCAAGGCCTTTTTTTTTTGTTGCTTTGTTTACCTACAAGCTCCTCTCCTTCATATTTTCATTTGCAATGCCCAACCTGAAGATGACTTTAAGCTTGCTTTTGCACCTTGGTTAGCTCCATGCGAGCTCCTAATAAAATAACCAACAGGGAGGAGACGGAATAGATATGAAAGAAAACCAGTGAGCCAGACGTAATGAGTCGACGAGATGAAAACTCATAAAGTCAGGCATATTCCAATGTCTTTTACCGCACAGTCAAGCAGCACGTACCTAGGTAGATTTTATTCCTCTCACCTTCCTCCCTGTTACCATCATCACTTTCGCCCACATGATGAGTCTCATCGTGTACATTCATAGGAGCAGGTCCAAAGGCAATTTACGAGTTTTTATCCCAAAAAAGAGTGTAACATAGAGTACGCATGAGATGATCCAAATCATCTTCTCCTCCTTTTCCTCAGACTACACCACAAGTCATTCCTATCATGGTGATCATCCAGTAACTAATATAATATCTTCTCATGTGTGCCTATCATACATGCTTCACGTTTCTAATTTTTATGACTTCCAAATGTGGAAATCTCTCGGCTTCTCTCTCCCTCTCTCAGTTTCTCTCCCTCCATTTTTTCATAAGCGAAGAAAAAAAAGCTCACGTAATATCTAATAATGAAATACATGGAGAAACGAGAGCATATCGTAGAAGAGCGTTCCATCGAGATAATTAAAATTAGTGGAAGGATATAACTGTGTCATGTGTGCTTTACATCCCAGTGTGTTTTTCTCTATAGGCTGATGAAAGCGCGTAAAACTTTGTCTGCATTTTTTTGTCCCAGATTTCACAAGATCGCACAAACACTAGAAACTAATTCTATATCATACTGTGGTGTAGTTGGCTAATGTTTTTTTTTGGTTTTATCTTCCTCCTGTTGTTTCACTTTTGTTGCCTTTGATGATATGTGGAGTGGAATGGAATGCCAGCGGTTATTTTGCATTATTACCTACTTTGGTATGTAGAGTACTACTCGTTTCACTGTTGAATCAGCAGAGAATAACGAAAAGAATGGATAAACATCCTTGAACAAATCAGGAGCTAGAAATGTAAATGAGTAAAAAAGAGAAAACGCTTGTTCATAAATAAATCAAGTGTTTTTCCACTTCTATCTGTGTTCAAAATGCATACTACATACATTTTCCTCAACTTTCTCCTATAATGTGGTTTGCATGGCATCATCAACCAAACTATCTCTGTGTGCCTTTGAATAGCTGTTCATTTGAAACTTTTCTGTGGTAGGAACTATTGAATCAGAATCTTCGAAAGTTCATTAATTTTATTATGTACGTGATCACATTGAGTTCATAGGAAAAGCCCAATTCTGAATAAATAGAAGTTGCTGACATAAATTGATTTTGGCGTTTTCATTCTTTTCTTTTAGGTGAGATGGTTGAAACAACAGACTGCGAAACGGAGAGCAAAACGAGACTTTCTCCCAGAGCCAAGTAAATTAACACAGGCATCTTCATCGGCGCAGACCTATCCTATTATCCAAAATACAGGAAAACGACGAGCTGCTAGAAGAAGTAAAAATATAGTCCTCAATGATCCAAGATGGCCAGCAATGTGGTATCTCGTAAGTAACGAACATTTTTAAACTTTATTCTGCTTTGATGCCCCTTTTGGGGTTTTACACGACTAGCTAAAAAAATACGTATACAAAAGCGAAATCCCATAACATTACATTCAAAAACTCACATTTAAACAAGAAACACAGGGAAAATACATTTTTCTGGGCCTAAATTTTACAACTAAAACTATTTCTAGTTTGTATGCAAACTGCATCGCGGTGGTCGATGGTATTATCGATGTGGGATCAATTTCGTTGGCATCTATGGATGTGATGTAGCTATATTATAAACTTTCTTTTCTTCAACTTTCTCCTGTCGTATGTGGTGCAGTAAGTTTTTGAACTTTACCCTCTGCTTCAATACCTTGTGAACCGTTTACGATCGCAACTGAAACGGCAAACAGCGCGGTCGTTGCCACCTCACAATGTGAAGAAGGATGGTCCCTGGTGGATCATACTCTTGCATTAAAAATGCATAACCTACTACCACTATGTCACCACCAGTTCGCAGTTTTATTACACGCTCTCGCATTCTCTAAAAAGGTTTGCAAAAATTATAGCGCAAGCTTTGACTATCTTTCACCGTACCCACCGAGCAACCGCATTTCACCCAACCATGTCCACCTTATTTTTCTCCAACTATAAGACCAATAAGTGCGGAGTAAACGGTAGAAATATTTTTTTAACAATCCTCCAAAAAGCTGCTTTTTCTCTTCAGTTTATGTATATCTGTAAACATGTGTCTCTCTTAAATTCATTTTCGCAATCATGACATTCCTAATCTAATAAAAAGGACTATTCTGTTCAACCATAACTCGTCCACGGCAATACCGGATGTTGGCTGGAATTGTTAGAAAATAAACGAAACGAAATATTTTTATACTTTACTCCTGTCCAGTCAATAAGGAAATAGTTTCGCACATGCTTGCAAACTCGTTTTTATCCTTTTTTTGATAGTAAATCGCATGAGCATGTCTGTAGAGAAAAAAAACTCATCCCATGTTATACTTTATTCGGAAATCAGGGAAATGACAATAAAATTGAGATTGAGTACCCAAACATTTTGCGAAAGCTCATATCCAAAGGATATTGGATTTGTTCGCGAACGCTTGGCAGCTCTGATTATTGTGGAGGCTTCGTTTTTTTTAGAATAAAAAAAGTTTACTACTATTTTTTTGCGGACAATACCTCATTCCCTTTCTGGTGAAAGAAAAACTAAGTATTCGGGATGCGGATGATGATCCTCCTCATTGTTTTCTCTTTAGTATCTCAAATAACTTATCGGTCGGCTATACACAGCTACTGATCGTCCGTTATGACAATATCAGAAAGTTTTTTTTGTGACTCCCTTCTTAGAAATCCAACAAGCATATCATGAGAAGCTCATTCATTATTCCCAACAAATTGCCAATATCGTCTGTTCTCCTCGGTAAAGGAAAAGCAGTTGGCATTGTTTGTGGCAATAATAGTTCATACAGAACAGTGATACTTTTTAAGAATTTCCTCGTACATTTTTATACGAGTCATTGACTCCGAAATGATCGATTAATAGCTCATCCATCCGTGGATTCTTTGTGTTTTTTTGTTAAAAAAGTGATACTAAAAACGAAGATTTCATTTGAGACTTTTTTTTTTCCTCACCAAACATAGCTTTGCGCTAGTACCATAACTTTTTCCATCTTTTATTGGTTCCGGTAACTGCTTTCTTCACGCATATCCGGCACCGAGCCGTCTCCTTTTCTACATATCTTCTTTTTTTCATTTCTAAAGAAAAAATGTAATAAAAAGACGATTTATGTTATTGCACCTTCTCAGCGTTTTTTTCTTCTTCGTGTAACCTAAAAAACACCACTGAAGACTTGCTCAATAGTACAATGTGTCTGGGAAAAAGTTGAAATGGAATGCAGACAATAGGAGAAAAAGCTACTGAAACAAGTAAAACGGCAAAATATGTGTATAAAAAGCTGGGATTTTCTTTGTAGGTACTACAGTAGTTTCTAGCGCCGGAGAAATTCATTGCAGACACAAAAACTATATTCTTCTGTATCTTTGGACTGTACTGGTTTTTAATACAATGAAAACACAGTCAAACAACACATGATTAAACTTTACTGTTATATTCGCAGTTTTACACCCTCATCAAGTGACAAATCATATGGTGAAAAACTTCTTTTTTTTTGCTAGCAATTTACAATAGAGGTCTTTCACTCTTTTGTTCACCACTGGCTTTTACTTTCCCTTGTTTTATTCAACGCGCTCTGTTATTTGTAAACTCGCTATAGAATCGACGTAAAGTAGGCCACCACAAAGGGATTGCACTGGATATTCTCTTTTTACTCTTCTTCTTGATATTGTGGACTCGAAGAGGTCGTAAAGATAAAAATCCAATGTATATTGCCAACGTACAATATGCATTGAATGGAAGAGTAACGTTATAAAAATAGCTTGTTCCTCACTCTTCTTCTCTGTTTTCCACACGAAGTGAGTCATAAAAAGAAGAAGATTCCAAGTTGCTCAATGACATTTCTTTTTTATTTATTGCAGAATACACATAACCTTTTACGGTACACATCATAGATTATTCCTTTCCATATACTCTGATACAATATGATACGATTATTAGTTGGCAATCGCAATTCCACGGGACAATATAGACTAGCATGAGTCTCCCATTATTATCACCACAGGCGCTTTTATTCTTAGCTTTGTGTTTTTTTCTCTTTTTCTTATTCTTTGTGAGGCTTGTTTCCGGTAAACCAGAGCCATATTTTTATCCTGTATCCTCTCCGAATGCATTGTTCTATAAAAAGAAAGCCACATCTAGTGCTGTAACAAGTTCCATTTAGTTGGCACGCCACATTAGTCTGTAGTGGCAATAGGTTTGGAAAATTGAACACTATTTGGTGTCAAGTCTCATTTTTTTAGATCAATAGTATAAAAACCAAAGAATTTTGCGTGAGGCTAAGTAAGAACTAAATATAGTTTTTTGTGTTTTCTTCCGGGGGATTTGTGGATAAACCAATCGATTTCATGCACAGTCATGTAGCCCTTTCTCTCAAAAGGACCAGTAATCTTGTGAAGTAAAATGTTGGTTTTATGCTGTAAAAGCTCTTTGCAAAGGAAAGTACATGTGTGCTAAACCACATCAATAATGCCATCTGCATTAGCATGATTTGTAACAAACTTCCTCTCATTATGAATATTTTACGAAGACGAAGCTCTACAAAGCCTCTATGTACCGAATAACTATTGATTTGTACACATAATTTCACAGAATTTAGTCGGAGAAAGTTTCTTCATTGCGGATTGAATTTATCCTTTTGGATTATGCTAGCATTGTTTAGTGTGAGAAACATTTGGTTAGCGTGTTCAGTAAATTGGTAGGAGACTGTGTCAGGGCACGAGGAAGAAAAAGTCTTGAGAACAAAAACTGCGAATGAAATGAATAATGCAAATA
>JAAXOA010004117.1:0-10647 GCA_036561885.1 Salina celebensis
TATTCTATATTATTATCTTCCGTGAATGAATTTTTTACAAATATTGTATTTCCGTCTAATTCTATTCTTTTTGGTAATTCGTAATAAAATAAAATTGAAAGATTCTCAGAAGTAGCTTCCTTGAACGACAGAGAAAGTCTGATAGGACCTGGAACCGAAACTGGGGTTCTATTTCTTTTTCCGTTGAGAGAATTCCAAACAGGGATTACACAGAACCCTCTCTCAGCAAATTCAGTTAGGCTAGCGTCACATCCTAGGTCATTGTTCTGGTCACGCATAGAGAGTAGCTGATTGTAGTAACGAACGTACTCGTTATTTGAAACAGACAACCTTGCGTTTTTAAACAGCAAGTCTTCATTGTTTTGAGAAAACCGAAAGCCACTTAAATTATGACTTTTGAACAAAAACGCATTTTTCTCATGGTCTCCATAGAATGCTTTGCTAGGAACAATAGCAAATGCCGCAAAAGATGGCAATGTGTTCAGTAAAATTTCAGAGGTAAATGTTAACTGACCACTGGGAATTACAAAACTTTGGCATTGGTAATCAACAAATGGTACATAAAGTAACTTTTTATTTTTAATTTGATGCTCATATGCCAAATCTATCTTCGAATTTGCAATACAGCGTTTAGTATCCAGGTAAATATTTTTCAAAAAAATCCTGTCAGAAAATGTCGCTCCGGCCGCAAGTGCAGGACAATTTAACGCGAAAGAGTTGGGAGCTAGACGTAACCGGATACTAACAGAATACCCGGGCGGCAAATATCTTGGAGTATCGAACAATCCATGGGGGATTTTTCCATACACTTCCATGTTTGTTTTCTTTGATTGTGCCAACAGTTTTGTGTAAACTTCGTTAGAACCAGTATCTTCTCCGCTACTGGATACGTAAAAACCTTCTAGAGGACCTCGCCGCGTTAGTTTATCCATTGAATTATACAGAATTTTGTTTATCATTGCACTATATCCGGATAAGTTGCCACCAGATGTAATACTGACATTGTTGATTTTAATGTCGATCGATTCCCAGATCGATGCTAAAATATAATTGGCATAGGCTGTCTTGGTGTTTGATCCGACTGGAGCGCCGTCCTTTGTTTGCACACACAGATTAAGGTATAAAAAACATTCATGCAGTGCTAGCCAATGGTGGGAGGAGGCCGGGATAATTATATCAACAACCTCACTGCCCTTAATTTGTGGTTCAATTTGCTCATACGATTCCTCCAAAACTGAAATATCGCAAACTGGATAATTCGTAAGATTAAAATGTTCAACGTTATACGCAGCCAGTTTTTCAGGCTGCGCCTTTTCTATCTTGCGCTTTCGAGACCCTTCCATCACTATTTACTTTTTCTTACTTTAGACTTGGAAGGTTTCTTTCGCAAAGGTTTCTTAACGGTTTTTTTGGGTTTTTGTTTCTTAGCCGCACGTCTTTTCCTAGGCAGCGTCACATTCAAACTAACCCGTTTTTGTTTCCCGTAGCCAACCAAATTCCTTTTGGTTTGCTTCCTTCTTATCCTTTTCTTTTTGCTACTTTTACGTGTGTGAAATGAGCCATTTATAGGCGCTAAATCACTTGGAAGCTCTGAACTATCCATAGCATTAAAAATTATTCCAATAGTTTTCTGCGAAAATGTAATACCACAACAGTAGGCTGTTCACAAACGTCTAAAAAAGTGTTGTGTTCAGTCATCAGACTAATTGTAATATGGTTAAGAAGAGGTTTAGACAGTGACTTATATATCATTGTCTGAGGAGCAAAATATCTTCTTGAAAAATCTTTGCTCTCCGTTCTTTCAAGCGTTGATAACACTTTCATTTGTTTTCCACTTACATACTGATCTACTATGGCATCGCAAAAAATTAATACCTTTGACCATACAGGTTTTATGGGTTCTGGCCGACCGGGAAAAATCACGGAATCGGATATAACGACAGACCCTTGATGACGAAAAGCAAATGTCTCTTCCAAGCCCAAAAAACTGTTAATATACCTTGAAAACTGTACTGTGGCTGACGGGTTCATACGGCTCCATTCTAATGTTCTGTATTTTTTCCTTAGTCGTAATGCAAATGGCACTCCCTCCTTTTGTAGCGCGGCCATAATGTCTGATAATAGAGTTGTATACAAAGGAGGGCCGTTATGTTGTTCCAATTGCACTTCTTTGTACGACTCATATACTAATCGTAAACTTCCTAGTGGGGAATCAATCTGAATTGAATCGAAGGTGGCCACATCTACTCCTAGTGAAGACGTGTAAGTCCCACTTTCAAATTCATACGTATCCAGACCCAATATTGTCGCAAGATTTTCAGATACAACCAACTTTGAACCGACTGGGATCTTTGCTTCCAAACGAATAGAAGTAATTACACCTTTTTCTCGCAGCTGAAAAAACGTTACATTCATCCCAGCTGACGGGCAATTATCATTCAAATAGGCCAAAACATTACTGAAATTGTTAGAAGTTTTTATAGGGTTAAAGGTGTTTGTATGTTTGGTAGTAACTTTGATGATATTTTCAGCTTTCGATATATCGTAGAATGGGGACGTATCCGGTACTGGCACTTGACCCGGTACGGGTTCAATATATTTATCATAGTACGAAATACTAGACAATGCCACTTCGAAATCACAAACATTAATTGCTTTTGGAAACACATTAGCGAAATGAGAATTTTTGTTGTGTGCAAAAAAGTCTGTGCACTTGTCACTCGCGACTGTAACAGAGAAATTTTCGTCCATTTCTGTAATTTATAAAGTAGCCGGAGATAACTCTTGTGAAACAAATCTTTGGTCAACTTCCTCTCCTTTAAGTGTAGCGACACGGAATGAGTACACTGGAAACGAATCAATGACCTTTATCACTTTATATATTTCTTTGGAAAACATGGGTTTGGTTCGCTTAGAAAATAGATCTGGTTTATTTCCAATTCTAACCGTGTCTCCGACCTGGTAGCGGGCCTTAGGTCTGGGGTGCTTAACAATCCAATCATAAAGATTTTTGAATATTTCTCCACTGTTAGCTTCGTTTACAGAATTTGGGGCATAGCGAGTCGCTGTGTGGGGGGAATTATTGTACCGATCCTGAAATATTTTCAAAGCTGGAAGCCACGTTTTACTTTTATTGAGTTCCATATATTTAAATAGGAAAGATTTCAAAGAGCGTATGAAACGTTCTGCTTGTCCAGCTTTGAAACCGTGTATTAGAACACGATGTTCAATATTGTGTTTTTTAAACAATCCAAGGACATAGCTGTTCTTCCATTCCCTGCCACCATCAGATAAAATGTACTTTGGAAGGTTTTGAAAGCCGTTACTGAGCTGTTTTATTGCTCTCTCCATTGCCACTTTAGTTTGCTCTTTAGATTTCCTTTTTAATTTTTGTAAATTTACTTTCTTGCTGAACATGTCTAATAAAATTAAAATAAACCTATTTCCTTTGTTACTATTTTTAAAAGGCATCTCTGCAAGGTCAGTACACCATCCGACATATGGTGAATGTAATATATAGGCTGGTCTTGGAAAGCGGCGTCTTAGAGGCCGAGTTCTTGAAAATGCCTCAATGCTACTTAGAGATTTTTCAAGCGCACGAACATTATGAAGTGTTTTTTGGCTTTTGGCAAATGCGGAAAGAGAAGTTAATGAAGCATTATTATTAATATTCTTCCAGGCTCTTTGGACTAGACTGTCGGCTACTGGTTGAGTCTTTCTCCGTTTCGTCTTCCTGGTCACTTTCTGATTGTGATTTTTCTTTTTCTTCAAAACTATCCCTCGATTCCTTTTGTTCTTCGCCATGTCTCATGGATTTTTTCAATAACTTAATATCTCTCTTAACTTTTGTGGAAATGTTACACATTAATTTCTCAAATGACTTGTTTGAAATTAAAAACTTTAAAAAACAAGATATTTCCTCCGGTTTTTCTCCCTCTCCTGATACTACATATGCAGAATTATGCAGAACATTCAATCCCTTTGGAAGCCGACAGTTGTTTGTTATATTACCTAGAGTATTCCACCTTATGCCGCATGCAGACAATATCTTTAGAAACTTTTGCACTTTGTTTGCAATCTTTTTAGGGGGTTCTGCCATGCGTATTTCGGATTCTAGCCTTTTGTTTAAAAAAGTTTCAAATTCTGTTTTGTCAACTAGGTAAAATGTTTTCACACTCTTCGACGACATAATTAATACAAACACACAACAACGTATGAAGCACACATTTTATCCTTTGTGTTACATCCGTCCGGTTTGATATCAAATATTTCACAAATAGCTTCCGCTTCCTTTGCAGATTAACTTGAGGCTCTTGATACAATTTTTTTAGAAATCTAGGTTTGTAATTTCCATACAGAAGCAAACAATATTCAATAGCACTTAACTCTTCGACTGTTGCTGACGAAATGAGTCGGGCATAATTCTCATTATCACTATTAATAACGTCCAATAACCATTCAAAGTGAAATATTATTCTTTCGACCATTGCAATGGACTATATTGCGTCCTCTTTCAAATAAACCTCAACTCCAGTTGAAGGAATTATTGATGATCGCACTCTAAGATTGTCGTCTACTTTAGCGTGTACGCTAAGAAATAAATGTGCATATTGCTTCCCTTCTACTGCACGTCGATAAGCCTGCCACAAAAAGTCACTGTCACTAAAACTCTTTAAAAAACGTTGAATACTACTTTTATATGATGACTTTAGAAACAAAAAGTGGCTAGCGTTCTGTGCCCAAACATTACCGTTGACAGGAAAATAAGATTGGGCTTGTAGAATTACGGTTAATAATGAATGATGTGAGCGCTGAATAAAAAAGTTTGTAACATATTTTGATTCTGCTCCAACGGAAGATAATAATTGATCATCAAAAATGATGAGCGATTTCGGAACTATTTCACGCTCCAACTCTTCTTTCGAATTAACTAGTACAATTGCTTTATCTCCCTTTTTAGCTTCTGCAAAGATGGATTGATTATTTTGATAGTATATGATAACTTTGTTGTGTTTTTCAATGAAAATGTTATCTCTTTCAAGAGCAATTTGGCATGCCAGTGTACTTTTTCCCGCATTGCTAGGTCCAAAAGCTATTATACTACAATATGCAGGAATTCGCAAATCAACCGGTTCCTTAATCCATGCCATTCCGTTTACGAATTTTGTCTCTATGCTCCTTCAATAATATCTCGGAAATAATTGATTGTAATCTAATTCTATCTGATGTCACAAAAAGCCAAAAGGGTTTTCGGTATTCTTTCAGTGACTCATCTTCCAACACGTAAAATGTTACTGGAATGGAAAATGTTACTTGTTTCAGTGTCCGATTCATACTGATTAAAAGTATATTGTGTGTACAGTCTATGTACGTAAAAGATAGTGACCTATTGGTAATGACTCATTAAATGATATCCACACCCGATCACTTCCGTTACTCAGTGATAAAAATTCACGAGTTTTTTGCTTTATGATTATCCTGCCTGTTTCATCTGAACTGGCTTTCTCATATGTAAAGAATCCTTTCATTTTTTTGTTCAGTATATCGAGGTATTGATTGTGTGAGCATACTTGCTTCTTTATTCCTTTGCATTTAGTGCACTCGTTACATGTTTGATGAGAAGAATGTTTGCACAAATTGTTAACTTCTTTTATGGAATAACTCCGCTGTCTTAATGATAGAAATTGTTTGACAAAACAATACTCGATTCTCCATCTTCCAAGTAACGTTTTATGGCTAGGGTCGTATATACTTACATCTTCTGGAATACTGCTCAAATCAAGCACATTTTGCAATTTGAACAAGTCTGAATAAAAGTCTGGAGTACGTTCCAGCGCAATTACGGCAGAATCAGTTACTGAATACAACAATTTTGCTCTACTTCCAAAAACGGACTTTACATGTTTATAATAGAACTCATAAAGTAAATATGAAATTTCCTGTAGAACAAACCACGCAATAAATATATTTTTTGCTGGTAAGCTCTTTTTTCTTTGCATGTAAATCACAGCTAGCTCTTCGTCACAGGGTGCAGCATCTTTAAAAAGTGTTTTGGAAAGTAGGCGTTTTGCGTTTTTCTCTTTTGTGGGTAAAACTACTTTAATACAGTCTCGCTTTTGAGACGTTTTACCAACAGCCAAGTTTGGCAATGCTTTGAAGATCCTAGAGCGAAACTGACAGGATGTTTTATTTCGACCTTCTATGCATGTATTCGCAAATTTATATAAAAACGGTGATACGTTAAATGATATCACGCCTTGTATGGATACTAATTCCATTCCGAGTGACAAGAAGAGTTTCAAATTTTTCAATGGCATCCATACATTGTACTTGTCATTCATTGAAAGGTCCACTGTAGTTTCGGTAACATTGTTATCACCTAGTTCATGCAAAAACCTTTGACCGTTACTACCTGACGCCTGTCGACAGAATGCTAGTGGTAAGTATTGGGTTTCCATATGGATCGATGACGGATAATGCAAGCTACAGAGAACTACGTATCTTACATTATCATTCTCCGATACTTGGTTTATATCAAATGACAATACTTCACTATCTTCCCACAGTCTATATCCGCTCTCTGGTAAATCTTTTGATATAATGGTGGCATATGCCGATTTGTAATCCACGAATAAACATTCAACTGAATCTTCATCGCTACAATTATCGTCACCAAGCCTTTTTGATTTAAAGTCCTGACTACGAACGTTGGAAATGCTAATACCTGATAGTAACGAGTTTTCTAGGATTTTAACAATCCTAGCATCCGTTATATTATGATATTTAGTGCGAGATATATAATGCATAGCTGCATACGCAAAGGAGGATAATGTTGGGTCCCACATTGGGCATAATGACTCGAAATTTTGTAAACAAAATGTAGTATACAAAATCATGATAGATCCAATACAATAATTATCTCCTTCCACACACTTTAATGCATATTTTTCCATGTTTTCGCATGCTAAATATATGTATCCTCTTAGCGCTGCATTGTAGTCAGACATTGTCAGCTTATCCAGATATCTTATGTCTTTAAATTTTTCAAATGGCGGAAACTCATTAGATGAAAAACATGGATAAGGGATTCCATGTCTGTATACATCCAGTTCATCCTTATCTGTGGCTAAATCAGAAATCAGTGGTAGCTGCTCATCTTTTATAGACTGCATTACTTTGTGCAAATTTTCATTGTTAAAGTGATTAGACAAGTCAAAGATGGTAATTTTGTTGTTGATTGTTATTCCAGCATATGTGTTTGCAGATTTTAACGGCATAACAGATATCGTATCTAATCCCCTTTGTGCTAAATGCTTCAGTATGTAGGGTACTTGACGATTCAAATCCCACGTATAAACCATGATTTTCTTTTTGTTGGCTATTAATAGATTACACTGGCTGCATGGATAACTTATACAGTTTCCAGGCTGGTGATCGCCTTTTAACTTTCCATCAACTAGAGATGACCAATGACTGTGGTGCAAAACAGCTGGGTTTTCCTTTGTAACACCTGTACCACAAATATAACAATGAGTGACCAAGGCTAACTCGTCGATGTTTTTAGATGTAGGGCGGAGTGGTATTGGATTGTTTTGATGCTTTTCGTAAAAGTAGTACCCATTTACTAGTAGTGAGTCGAAGAATTCGTTTAAAGCATCATGTCCAATATAGTTTCTCTTGTATATTAGCTTAAAGTCGGCGTTATAGCCCATCAGCGAAAATCCTTGTACAACGAGGCTATTCTCTTCCATTCCTTTGTAAATAAAATCATACGTAAACCACGTGTGTGGTGTTGTTAGACGGTAAAGCTCGGTCAGCTTGAAGACTTTGTTTTTAGGCATCACTAATCCTGCAAGATCGTTTTCATAACAATGTCTTTCATGTTCCGCAGAACGAAACATTCCAAAACAAAATCTACATACTGATTTAAATTTTTTTGATCCAACTGCCATAAACAAACCAATGTTTATAATACTAGCAAAATGAAATGTGGCTGTGTACCTTTTTCTAATACTTTTCTTAAGCTCTTTTCTAGAGAGCAGTAACAGAAATGCATGTCTGCTTTTCCAAAATTTGGTGAGTCGAACTGGAACAATTTCGTTAGTCTTTTTGGAATGCTTTACAATACTGATACTAATATCATTTGAATTTTCAAAGTCCTCAACACCTGACAAATCTTCCCCGTATATATTTTCCGTACATATCATGTTATTAACAAATGGTTCATATGTTGATTGACGTTCCAAACGCCGTTTTAAAGCCTGTCGCTCACTGCCCCTAGCCTTTGACAATGATTTTCCTGAATCGCTGAGTATCTGATCATGGTATAAACATGCTGCTACAGAAAATGCAAAGCATTTGGAGTTAACAGTGCGAATATTTAGGACACCATGACGTCCATTTAAACCTTTACTTAGTGGAAGGTAGCCTTCTGCAAGGCGCGGAGTGTAAGAGAATATGAAAATTTCTAGTTTCAGTAGTTTTTTAATCAGTAGTCCTGATATTTCGTGAGAAAGTAAGAGTGAAAGGGCAGCGATATAATCTGCTGCGCTAAGTATCGTATCATGTAGAAAATTGATATGAAGAACTTTTAATGGATGCGAAGGATACTTTTTTATAATGTCTTTGTCATCTTTTGGTGAATACATTAACATTTCAAGAGCAAGTTTAATCCTTATTCCATTCTGCCTTTTAAGATATTGACCAACTAATTGTTGAATTGGTGCTGCAATAGATTCTATTCCTTCTACAACATCTGTAAAAGTGTCTTTGTACACATATTCATAAAGTGATATTGCTTCTCTGAATGAACTAGCTACTTTTTTGAATACTGGAGTACGGTCAATATTCTGTGGGATAATTATTGCATTTTCAGAACCTCCAACTTGAAAATTGACTCTGGTATTTAGAAATGTGCAATCATGCAGTCGTTTATCTTGAAACCGGTTCCCACAATCCGCACAACAATGAAGTGTTTCAGCGTGTTCTTCTAGTCGAGGAACATCATCAGTTTCATAATCACATAGCCCACACATAAACTTTTTTCTCAGCTTCAATTTAGAATTCATGTTTGTTTCTTACCTTCGTTAAAGTTTCCGAACAGTGGAAAATTTGTCATATAAATAGTCACGAAGTTGTCTTAATATTACACTTTCACCACATTGAGTATTCAACAAACCACACACGTACACTTCAAATTCTTCAAAGTTTGAAAGACAGTCAATTCTTTGCAACACTTTCACTTTATTTAGGATAACAATTGGATCCTGGAACTTTTTGTTTGAAAAACACAAATTACAAATCTTGCTTGCATTTGATTCATTACAAAGTGTACAACAAGCACATTCACAAATCTCGCAAATAAAAAAGTTTCCCTTTGCCATTACTTGCGGAAAAAATAGTTGGCCAATGGCATTTTGGATTGTATAACAATATTTTGTAGCTCTTGGCAGCGAGATAGGGCAGTGTAAATAGCTTTTGACTTGAAGTGGAAACCGTCGAAACAAATAAATGCTTTTTGTAATGTTCTGCCTTGCGATTTGAATACGGTATACGAGTTAGAATTGAGAATTGGTAAAAATTTTACACGATAACGTCGTTTTTCGTGAACGCAGTAACTATTTTCCTCCATCAGCGGGATGGCTACAGTTTGATCTTCATCAAGTGTCGCACCGGTGAATGAAGAAGTAAATTTTAGTGTAACAAATAAAGGTAAACTATCACTGTCTTTTTGAAAATAAATGTGCTGAACTTTTCCTTGGCTCCCATTAGTAAGATTGCAGGCGGTCACAATATTACGAGTGATAATTACATCAACACCTGCCCCCAAGTAACATGATCGGTAAAGAAGCTGACATTTTGAGCATTGCGGTGTTAACTCTGCGTGAACAACCTTGATTGGTACATTTAGTTTGCTTAAAAAGAGCTGGTTCCAATTATCACACTGCTGATTAGTAGCATAAATATGAATACTTTCAAAAAAGGAATCCAATTCTGTAGGGGAAAGCTGGTTATCTAATCTAGTTTCCAACAGCTTCACGTCTGAATCAGTAATAGTGTCGTTACGGATATTATTTAGTATTTGCTGAAAGCGCACATCACTTTGTTGGCGCAAGTTTGTTGTTAGCTCCTTGCGATAGTGAGGGTTAGCAAATATTTTAAGAACTGATTTAACAGCAGCGCTATAATCTTCGCGAATCGGATTATTCAGGCAGATATCCCCTACGGATGATAACTGGCCAAAATCTCCAGATGCAATGATAGTAACTGGTAAATTGTCTATAGTTAAATCCTCTGGTGGATGCCTGGATTTAATCCGCCATATACGCATTAGCATATAGTACACTTGACACGCGCCAAACAGCGATATCTCTTCCAAACAAATAACTTTAACGTTTCGAATTGTTTCTCTTGTCTTGGGCGGAACATATGCGTTAAGTAATTCTGCGTACGTCTTGTGTATTTGGTACCAGGCTAGGAATGAATGGAGGGTCACTCCTCCAACGGCAAATGTATTATTTGCAACAGCGCAAATTACTTTAAACGGTACATTTTGTTGCTTTAAATAAGAACAAATATGATGGAATAAGTTTGTTTTTCCGCAACCTCCTGCCCCGGATATAATTATTAGTTTGTTATTTCCTAATT
>JAAXOA010004118.1:0-10645 GCA_036561885.1 Salina celebensis
TAAAAAGAATGATATTCGCGAGCCGCTAAAGCGGAGAGATAATCGTGTAAATGCAATGCTTTGAATGCCAATTTTTATAGCTGGAAGATTCGGTTTTTTACTTTAAAAAAATATTTTTATTATACATAAGTAGCAGTTTTCTTTGTACTTGTAAATGTTATATATTACCGGGTTTCGCCAAAGGGAAAGATGTAAGACAATGCTTATTATACGTATTTTTATCTTATCTTTCATTACATTCTGATATGATGACTATGACTATACTACGACGAAATAAAAGTACAGGAGAAATCCTTGTAGTTAAAGGAAACACGACTTTGAAACAAGCTACAAAAGGAAAGCGTCATTTCTCTATAGTCGAATACAGTACGTGTAATAAAAAGCACTTTAGTAACTACTCCTCCTACACAGTAAAAAAAAGAGTTGATCAACAACAGGGAATTGAATTCATGGAAAGGGAATTCGCAACTTCAGCAAAAACTCGTCCATAACACAGTCTGTCCTTCCGAGTCGATTTCTTTGTCTGCGTTTTCGACTGCTATTTATACCCTTGTCTGATCTTGATTATGCTGGCAAAACAGTTGAATCTTGCCAATACACTCTTTTACAAGTGCCAATCCTATTACGAAAAAAAAATTGGGAGCAACAATAGAAAAGGGGAAATGAGGCAATGCGAAACTACAGATTTTTTTGCACAATTTTCATCGACAGCATGCCACCTACATACATGACAGCAGCTAGTCAGCCAGAAAACAGTTATCAAGAGGACAAAACGTGAGGTACAAAATGCAAACATTTTATAACACATTGAAACAGTTTTATTTCCACTTTCACTAAAAATGGAAGGGGAAACAAGAAATGTGCAAGAAAAAGGGAGATCGGTTTGGGTCCACTGGTTGCAATAATACTCAGTAATAACGTAAAATATCTCTTGAGTTTCTCTCTTGTTCATTTCGCTGTAGTTTTTATTCTTCCGCTCCATAAAGCATTCCTACACTACCACACATGCCGTTATGTACTTTCCCTTTCGACGAAATCCTGGAACTAAGGCAGCTTTTTTTCTTGTCCTTTCACTGCAACTTTCCCTATTTCTAATGTGCTAACAATTCTTTTTCTTAGAAGTATTTTCCCTCATACATTTTTGGAACATTTTTTATTTGCCTGTAGGCAAGAATGATAAAATGGAAGGTCTTGTTGTTAGTGAAACACAAGAGCAATATTATGATGAGAACAAAGTGCCTACTTTATGCGCAACCAAGTACGTGCTGGAGTGATCACAAAAGATGAGCAGTTTGATAGCCTCTGAAGCTACCATAATCCCTAAAAATGGTTTATATCTTGACTGAACATAAAATTTCACCGTAAAAAATGTGTACAAAATACTCTTTACAGACCAAAATACATAGTTTCCATTTTACAAACGAAGGAAGACACTCAAGTACCAAAAATATGAATGCATTGGTAAGAGTATAAGGGGACCATTGGCCGAAACATGATTCTTCCATGAGTAAAATACTATATTGAAAAGATAATGTCTTTCATAGAAGTAAACTAAACTCAAGCCAGCGATTCTCAGTATTTACAAAATGAATTGCAAGAATAAGATTTCTTGGTGGGGGTGAAGCTAGTTAATGTATGGTGTAATTGATTCAATGCTCTATAAAAAGATCTTCAAAATGCGCACGATTAGAAAAAAGAAACTTTCCTAATTATTGAGAGAGGACAGATGTAGTCATTACTAACATTGTTTATTTACTTTGTTTTCTTGGGTGGAACCCCTATTCCAATAAATTAATGAAGTCATTTAGACAGTCCGCTCTACTAGCACAAAGGGAATGTGGATTGTCTATATTTGTACTATAAAAGAAGGGAATGTTATACAGGAATACATATGATTGCACGGAGTGGTTGTGGTCAATAGTGACAATTTTCTCAAGTGCCATTCAACATTTTGCTGACAATGTTTCTTTTGGCTGTTTTCGCATCTTAGAAAAGATAGGAGCGTAATGCGTAATATATACTTGTTAATATTCTAATGTCTATACTGCATTCGTGGCTAATGTCTTAGAAGGACGTGACACATTGCCCAGGAACCCCTTGGCTTTCATTCATCTCCAGCGTCGTAAATGTCAGGGTGATAGTTTGAAGTAGATGTTGTACCAGGAAGGATGAACAGAGGACGAGGACTTCTGAAGGACATATGAAAATTGTCGCGCTGAAGAATATCATAGTCTCCACATAAAATCATTTGTAAAGTAGCGGAGGTAAAGATTATAAATAATATCATAGTTTGCATAAAGGAAACAGTGGAGATGAGAAGAAAAGATGAAAAACGGCGAGTTTTTCATGGCCCGATGTTTGTCTGTTTTTATAGCAAGACAGTAAGAGGGGCTGTCCAGTCTGAGACTTGTAAGGATGAGACACAAGACCCAAGAAGCTTTATATCGTACGACGCAACCCATTACGGCAATAATTCATTTACACAGGATGCCGCGTATGTAAACTGCTTTTTACTATGCTATTAGCGGGTAGGCATAATAGAGACCGTATTTGAATTTTATAGTGCATTGCTTTTTATAAGTGAACCGCCCTGTAATTTATTATGTTAGTCTATTTCCTTTAAAAATTTACAATTTATTACTCATCTTCACCCCTTCCATTGAATAGACAGGAAACAGACAAATCTCTATTCTTTGCAGAAAGTAGCCAGGCCCAATTCTCGTTTAAGGATAAAATAGAAACTGTATGCAATTATGAAGTTAGTTAATACGTGGTTAATAAAAGCGACGTAGATCGGAATGATTTTCTTTTGTTCATCATTACCAACTATGCAACTGAAGCACTTATATTGAAAGCATGAACAGCAAACGATGTGAGTGAATCTGATCTCTTTGTCCTCCATACAATATTTACATAAGTATGATATCGTCCAATCTGCAGAAAATAATGAATTGGCGACAAGTTTTAAAATAAAAACCTACATGGAAGATTCACAGGTGTACAAATGATTAAGACAGATGTATACAATAAAACCAGCATGTTTTATCTGTTGTGTTCTCGTATTTATTCTCAGCCTTTAACAATATTATGCACATCCGCTTCTGTTATAGAACTATTTTTGTTTCATATACACTCTCCAAAAACAACAGCTTCATTGTTTAATTTATTTAGTGCAGAGCACAACTGACAGTTGGTCGGAAGTCAGTTTTATGTTTCTTCGAACTCTTACTGTACGTGCAAATCTCACCCAAACTAACGCATGAAATAGCATGATGCTGGGGAGTTTTATAGGCACCCTCAAGAAAAACAGTTCCCTCTGGCTTAATTCTTTCAGGAATATTTTTACGCGTTGCTGTTGGCATAAAAATGGTTAAGAGCCAACCGCAGCATAATACTGTCTGTCTGTGCGTGAGAAGACCATATAGAGCCCCAGAGTATTGCATGTTGGAAGACTATGACTTTAACAAAACCAGTCTACCACACACACTTTTGTTTATCTTTCGACACCACATACCAAGTAGAAGCTATCACGATCATTAGTAATCACTTATGTCAACTTTTGAAATACACACTAAGGCTATCCGCCAAGGCCAAATAAAACAATAGTTCAAGCCAGGATAACAACTGCGTTTCAGATAGTTTGCTCCTTTGGTTTACTCCAAAACTATCCAAACTTTTCAACTGGATCATGTGAAAACAGATTAAAACAGCCGTGTTTTTTCTAAATTAGTATGCAAAACGTCTACAGATACATACTAACTAGATGATAAGAACTTTTCTTCAGGTTAAATATTGTGGTTAGCTCTTTCCCGAACGACGAGCCCATATGTAACAACCACTTTTAAGAGGTCCACGTGTATGTAGGCACATTTGTGCAAACCTACATCATAAAATTTAATGTTACATAAAAGCAGTAAATTTTAGACGTTTTTGCACTATCTATATTAGGATTCAGCATGCGCTTCCTCTACTCCTGGAGAGTAAGTGCCTTCACAAAAAGATTTTGAGTTTTGATAAAAACGAACGGAACTTGAAAGAGTGAAAGCTATTTTTGTAGTCTTATCGATTCTTGTAGACAAAAATATTGTAAATATTTTAGATGTTGGAAGTAATAAAATTTTTCATGTGGCCTTTCATCACAATAAAATGTGCATGTTTTAGCAGTGTACGCATTTCAATCATTCATTTGCACTGGCAGCTCTCTCTCTGTCGGAAGTTTGAAACATGCGATGCGATAAGACATGTTGAAAACTTCTATCAGCAAAATGCGTGCAGTTAATTTGGATGGTTGATAGTTGTAAAAATGAGAGACAAGAGTAAACAATGAAAATTATAGCGAGTATCGTGAAGAGGATGGGAGTGATGAAACACAGAAAAGTTACAATGTTTGCTCACTGGAAATAGTCAAGATGTTGAAGTGATATTTTAACTCATTTAGCTTAGCGGTATATTTGTAATGAACGGAAAGTTGGAACTGTCGATTTCTGCTCCAGTGAAAATAGGTCTTGTTTAAAGTCTATCTTAAATGGATATGATCGATGGGAAGAAGTAAACTGAATGAACGAGTAGATGGAAGCAAGGCAAACATTTGCATAATATTGTCAATTGCACTGAATCTATCTAAATTATAGACAACTTTTTACACAATATAAGATTTAGTCTAAAGATGACATATGGCCACACAAATCAAAGAGAAAGATGGCAAATCTCCAAATAGAAGTATTTTTATTGCGTTTTACTCATTGATATCAGTACAATATTTTGTTTTATATGAGTTTTTCCATTGTAGTAAAAGGGATTGAGCTGGCTCAAACCAACTTTTTCAATACATTGTTAATGAGGAATGGAAAATATACTCATACCACTACAATTAGAAAAGCAAATTTTCGCTTGAGTAAATAATAGATTGCGATTGTGAAAGATATGACGCTGCAAAAACCACGTCCTAGCTTGAATTTTATTGAAGGATCATGTGCAAATGAGCTCTTTAGTAGATTGATCAAGTGTTTTCCCGTCTCACCCAACATTTCTGCTATCTTGCGCAAAGTTATTATTCATGTGGTACTTTTAGAAGAGCAGATTCTGCACAGCAGAACCGTGTTTTTGCAGGTGTTGGTGTAATACTCGCAGTTTCTATTATAGACATAAAATCCTCTTCATCATTGTCAATTTTCTCTGGCACATACAATAACAAGCAGCCATAATACATGCCTACCTGTCAGTTAATCAACTTTTTTATACGCACTAGATAGAAATGTTTTGTATATTTTATGTATCACCTTCGTTTTTTTTTGCCGTAGTACTATATATTTCCTATACTTAATTTACATTTCTTTAAATTTATAATCATAAAATCCGACACGTCTCAACTCACTAGCAGCTTCATCTTTTTTTTTGCCAGAAACAACCATGAGACAGCAGTAGACAGTCATGTCAGATATTTTGAATCTCGGGTTGTCCAGTCATCATCGTTATCATCAGTTGTTACTACAACGCTACAAAAAAAAGAATTCCGCGTAACGAACTTGCCATCATGATCCATTGATGGTGGTGATAATAGCTGAAGAATGAAGCACGAACACCCGTTCAAAATCTTCTTTTTCCTTTGCCATCTCGTTATTTGTTTGACTATTGAAATTATTTCTTTAATTCTCGTATCATTCCTGCACGACTGCGTTTGGAATGTGTATAAACTATTTCTCTAAAGAGAGACAATGTAACAAGCTATAAATTCTTCTTTTCGGAGAAATAATACCCGCTAAATAGCCACTAAAGGAAACTTATAGCGTAACAAATAGTATAATTCTTTGATAAATAGGAACAACCAAAAAAAGCTAGTTAGCTTGTCAGTGAACACTGACATTTCGTTTCTTGTGGTATTTTCTTCTTTCATCTGTCCAAAAGATGTTTTCCAGACAATAGACACAAGTCCTCCCTTAGTGTGCAACGAAATTTCAAGTTTGAAACAAACTTTCACATGGACAATTCGCCGAAAGAAAAAAAAGTATTTGCAACGATTTCTTATTATTTCAACTAATACTTCAACATAAACTATGTGTTATAATGAATTGCTATGATGTGTCCACCTTTTCTCATCATCTTCCTGCATAATTTGCCTAATTTTCGTACATCTTTTGAAAACAGTGTTTTGCTGAGTTCATCATTAACAATGTACAAAAGCGTTGAAACTTCAACGTAAAATTATTGTACAACTTTTTTCACAGGATTTTCTTTTAGTCAAAAAACTTATTATGCATATCATAGCCTGATCGTGGGGGTGAGCAGTCAACCATGCTTATTTGCACGGTTGTTTTACTGACAATGAACTTTTTAGAAAAAAAAACTTTTTGTCAGTGATTTTCAAAATCATTGCTTTTGTTATTATGATATAAGGTTCTTTTTTCATCTATTCTCTGTGACTACACACCCGTGATGATTCTTGATGCTGATCAAAAAGCCAAGTCTTTTTATTCTAGACAAAGAGCAAGTTCGATGATGTCGAGCCTGGAGCCGAAATATCTTCTTTTTTTTGCATTTCATTCAGCTACAGTTTACAAGTTCACAGGAATATTTGTGTTGAAAGAAAACAGCCAAAAAAATCTGAAATAAATGTGCGTGCTTTTGTGGTTATATATATTTTTGTTTACTCCTACCCACCACTGCCACTACCATCAAGGGTGAAACTTTTTCTCAAAAGAAAAAAAAATCGAGAGTAAAAACAGATAAAAAACCCGTACATGGTAAAGTCTCGTTTTGTATCATGAAAGCAAAGAAAAAAAATCTTGTGTCAATGTCCTTTCGAAATGCAAGTGCAGTGAGATGTAAACTGAAGTGTTTCTTTTATTATATCATTCTTCCTATTTTTCAGAAATGGAAAGGAAAAAAAACTTTATTCGGAGAAAATTAATCCTTCTAGCCAGAAAGTTGTTGGAAAGAGTCCAAACAAGAAAAAGTTTGGTAGGATCGAAAGAAAAAGTTTTTTATTTCATACAGCCATTTGCCATTTCGCCGGGTTCAAAAAAAGGAAAGCGAGGAACATTTAGCCCCGGAGAAAACTAGACTTTGGTACAAAGTATCATTTTCATATGAAATCATAAAACAAGATGAAGCTACTTTAGTATTCATAAAATGTCTCTGTATTAAGTTGTACATGATAGGAAATAAAGAAATAGTTGATTAGAATTTTACAAAATGTAATTTATGATCAAGACTGAAAGGTAACTCGTAAAAATCATTGAAACAACAAGATAATCAATTTCGATAAAACCAATACATAAATATTGCGGTGATGTTGTTCTAACATCAAACGTGATCCTCATAATGATCAAGCTCATGAAAAGTGACGAAGAGATGATACTCCACCAAAATCCTTTCACGTTTTCATTGTTGTTTTAAGTGTCTGTTGAGTGTTTTTCTCTATCTCCATTAAGTCTAATACAAAAAAAACATACGATTTACCATATTTGTAGTGAAGAAGCAAAAAAATAACATCTTTGCAATTATTATGGAGATTTGGAAGACATCCTTTTGTGAAAAGTCTGCATACTCAACATTCTCTCGAGGAATTTTTTTAGTTAGTACACTAGTGCTAAAAGTTTTGCAAGTACTTCCAAAAAAATACCACCACCGACGACATGACTGCAAAATTTTTATTTATAAAAACTGCATAAATTAGTTGAACAGTTTTTTTTCTCGTTACATAGCACTAAAGGCATTAAGTTTGAAGTGCGCTAATATATATTTAGCTCTTACCTCCATAAAAGATGAAAAGGAGTGCCTTGAGAGCTACCAGATTCCCATTTATGCAGTTAGAGTTATTACATGACTTTTCTTTTGCATTCCTCCTATTCTCTTCTTCAATAGCTCGTGGTAAGTGTTGGTGGGATTGAAATGTTGGGCTTGTAGGGAACTCATCATCGTCTGCAGAGGAGACACCGTCATGAGAGCCGTCATCCGGGTGATGGTGGTGATGATGATGATGGTGGTGGGGATGGTGATGATGATGGGGATGATGGTGGTGGTGATGATGATGCACTGGCCTTTGCTGATCATCACGACTACGGCTAATCGGAGTAGAGCTAGTGTTAGTCGGCTCTGATGTGCTCCCCATTTTCTCTATTTGGCGAGGACAATCACGAGACTCAAGTTAGAACGGTGAGAGGTGAACTCTTTTTCTAGAATTGGAAAGAAAAGAGGTATTTTTAATATGCCTTTTACGTTTGACCAGTTTACAATAGAGCAAAGTCAAGGAGAGGCTCACACACAGCGAAAATTGGGAGGAAATAATAATAAAGAATGAATTGCAGTGTTTGTGTAGATGATGATGGCTTTCTCACTTAATCGAATTTCAGACAGTTTACAACAGGCGGTTATGATTTTTGCAATTTCAAGTAGGCATCAGGTATGCTATAAACAAATCACGACTTTATCTCATCTTTCTCTAATTGTAAATGAAAATGCGGGCCAGGGAAATTCATAGCATTTTTTTCTATTGATATGAAAAAGTCAAAACAAATTTTCCCAGATGGTGTTTTATCTATCTCGGTGAAGATTCTTTCAAAAGGATTTGTTTTCTCTTAGCAGATAAAAAGAAGAATGTTCACAACGCATTTTCATGGGATTACTTTACTTTTTGGAAAAAAATAACTTGACAAATAGACGATACGATGTATGAGTTATCGTTTTGATATATAAACAACATCGTGAGTCATCATAAAATTAAAATCTGTAAATGCATTTTGCTATATAGCTAGAAGAGTCAGCAATCTAAACACTAATCCGAAGAATAATTATGAAAGGATAATGATAATCTCAAAACGTCCATATCTATTATTACTAGGAGTAGCACACCACGCATACTATGCTTGCCACTTTTACCTTACAAAGTCTTGGCAAAAGCATCAATAAAACGTGCCATGTAAGAGATGCATTAGCATTCTATCTTTTCTATTAAATATTTTTCTCATTCATACTTTTGGTGTAATCTTTCACGATAGCTAAGAGTATCTCTCCTTCAAAGTTTTATTATGATTCTTCATGTAAACATTTCCTCTACCAAATCCGTAACAGTCTGATGAGTCTCACGTTTTTCTCCGTCACTTGAGCACTTTTTTTCCATCCACTTCTAATCCAAATTGGCTAATATACTGATGTTCTGTTCAATCATCATTTTTATCAGACAGGAGCTAGCAGCAGGGCTACAGGGGAAAAAATTGGTCAACAATCTTTGTTCACTTAATATTTATGTTGTGTGCAAACGGATCCTTCTAACATCTATCATTCCAAGTGCGTACAATTTTCCTTCCTAATGTTACCTTCTCGAGATTCTCAACGACACGGTTGGGTTGCCACTTGAGTCTGTGTTTTTTGCACTTACATAAAATATAGTCTGAAATGATTTATGCACTTCTATTGTATACTTTATCATTATCATCATCGTATCCTAGTCAATCCTATAATTTTCTCCTATACACATGTCGGAAGGACAGTAAAAAAAAGTAGCAGCAAAAAAAACTCTGGGATTCTCCCGGCATTTGGTGAAGCACATCAAAGCGCTGTATTCGCAAACGGCTCAAGCCAAACAATGATTTTCATGAAGTTTTGGAGAGATTACGAGTGCGATGATGGTAATATGAATGCAGCCCAGACAAATTATTCTTTCCGACTTCCTATCTTTTATTCTCTTGACCGTCTCTCACGAGAGCTTTGATGTAGGTAGCGTATGCGCTTGCGGTGATGCGACTGCGGTTGTCGTGAAGTTTGAGGATTTGTCTGGGATTTTAGCATTGTGACGAGCCAAAGCGAATGTTTGATTCATTAGACATTCCTCGTTAGTAATTATAAAGATAATAAACTCATTTTTCAGTTAGTTGACAGCTCCTATCTAATTGCAGTTTAAAGTTTGTATTGTTGTATAAAAAACTCAATAGTTAGAAATGGAACACAAGCTGGGTAGTAAATTTTGTTTAAATAATAATTGTCTCTCTGTAAAATTAAATGGCTGCTGGGCTTTCCCATAGGTGAGGAGATTTAAAATGCTCCATGTTTGGTTTCGGGAGCATGAAGACATCAGATTGTAATACGGAAAATAGTCCCTAGGTGTTTCGCTGGTGTACCTCTTTGTGGGATGCCAAAAATGCTGTTGAAATGATGGAATGTAACCTCAAGAATTAATTTGACGAAGTGTAGAGAACACCCAAAATATTCTCATAGGATGAATTTCCCATATGCATACATAACTTGTGCTGGTGCAACTTGAGTGAAATTTTGTAACATGAAGTTAAGTTTACGCAAACCAAGACTTTTTGAAGACCTAACATCTAATTTTCAAGGCTACAGGCTAAGATGCAAGTCGCCAGTAACTGAGCGGAATAACACCAGTTTTTTGTTTTGTAAAGTATAGCAAAACTGTCCATTACGTTGCATTAATATGGTAAGGTAAATGTTTTTCGTATGTTTTCTGTCTCTGGAACAACTCTATAATTGCATTTTTCCATATAAGATGTAAGCCCTAAAGTGAACAACGTAAACTTACGTAAAAACTACATGTATTTGAATCAACTGCATCAAAAAATCACCTTTTTACGGCATTGGCACAGTTTTGTTTAACTTTCTACTTAGGAAATAACAAGTCTTGTGTACACTT
>JAAXOA010004119.1:0-10645 GCA_036561885.1 Salina celebensis
AAATTTGATAGGTTTTTATGCAAAAAAACTTACCCGTGACTGGGCCATGATGATTCACTAAGCCCAGTGAAAATACGGGCTAAATGAGATAAACTTTAGAAATATGTAAATTTGCACAAAAAGAACACTTCCCACACTAACGCACAAAATCACTCTTGAAACAAATTACGCAGGTAGTTCTATTGCACATGAGGAAACAGTTTTTCTCAAATTCAAGGGTAAACTCAATTCTAATATGAATTGTTTATAAATCTAGTAAATGAAGTTACACTGAAGAGAATTTCACTTTTTTAGTCCTATAAAAAATCACTTGAACTTTTAAGTACCTAAACAATATTGTTAGTGCAAAAAAATCTCAGTGAACTATCTTTGTATGAAATACGCTCAAGATGAAATATCTTTTATTGGCCTAATTCGTACAAATTTTCGGGGTAAAAACCCTTTTTATATTGCTCTAGTGCTAAACGACCTTCCGAATAAAAGTTTACGTTGTCTCGTTGCAGGCTATTTGACGTGCCTTTCTTGTTACCTCGAAAATTTACTGCTTTTATATTGACTTGTCAAATTTTATGATTCTCACTTGTTTCCCTTTTTACTATTATTGTATAGTGGAAAATACGTATACTACTTTTTTTTGTGCGTGTATTTTGGTTCCACTCTTTTTTCCTCTAAATATCCCTCAGATAGCTCCTGCAATTTCACTTGAAACACGTACTTCTTGAGCTTGATCCTTCTTTTGTAGCATGCCAAAGTAAACACAGAAATAAATTCTTTCTATCACTCTCCTTTAAACTATCTCCCTTGAGTAAATTTATTATGAGGATTAAGGAATTAACGTTTATGACGATTATTACAACCTATTATTCTCTTATTTCAGGTGTTTCCTTAAACTCCAAGTAATAAATATATTATCCAGATTGTAATTCCTCCATCAGATAATATACAGAGGGAAAAGTAAACAAAAACTTGTGTTTATTCTTCTATCATAAAGTTTTTCCTCAAAATTTATCCAGATAGCATCAACAATAAAATTTTCCTAATTGTAAGAAATCTCATACATTCACATAAAAAAGCTACAAATTCACATCCGTGTGGTTCTTGTATACTTTAAACTTTGCAATGCTGCTGTACTTCTTGCCAGTGTGATGGGNTCACATCCGTGTGGTTCTTGTATACTTTAAACTTTGCAATGCTGCTGTACTTCTTGCCAGTGTGATGGGTATAAAGCATTTAGGAGAAGGTTGACACTGTGAAACGAACCCTTGATTTATCGCTTTCTAGTGACTCTGCTATGCGCGCACGGTAGCGGATGCTGCTGTTGCTTTTTCTTGTTGCTGCTGCTGCAAATCAAAACTTAGCAAACCACACTAGTCGACCCGGTGTAAGTTTATCTATTGTTTTCTCATTAAATATCCATTTGAATTTACATCTGCTGATTTCACCATGTTTTAGCGGAACACAATATTTTTCATGTAAAACGTTCACACACAAGTTTTGTTATCTTTATGAAAGATGAGATCCTTTGAAGTTTCCGGTTTTTTGCTTGGGTAGACCACGTTGCGTCTGTTTCCGGTTGCCAAATTATCCTTATATATAAAATTTTGCACAAAAGTTTTCGTTTGCAATTTCATGGACAGTTTGTTGTTTTCACAGATTATTTTATTTAACTTTTTGTACAGTTAATTTATTATTTTTTAAATAATTTTCTTTGTTGAAAAAAATACGTTGCTTGATTGTTGTTGATATAAATTTTTTCGTATACTTGAATAAGTCACTCGGTTGTTGTAAATTGTAATTAACTAATTAGTTTCCATTAAAAATTTTCCTGTAAATGATCTGCCCTAAGGTATAAAAAATGTAGACTACTAACTGCAAAAAATTTTTCATACAAGTTAGTCCTCTGTCCTTGTGTACAGACTGTCACCACAAGACTGACAAATGATTATCTCCAGTTGACTGACTGACTGTTGAGTTGAGTGAGTGACTGCAAGCAATGAAATGTTACTGCTGCTACCACTGCTCCTGACAAGCATTCAGACGAGCCGAGCATGTGTATATCTTTTCTGTATGCAGCAGGCCAAGAGATTGGTGGTGGTGAACACGGAGCAAAAAGATAATAAAAATAACACACACACTGTTATACAGAGATTATAAGATTATTACTCTGATGTGTTTTTGTTGTACTATCGTAGTAAAATGGTAGGTATGCGTTGTCGACTCTCTCTTGCTGATCTTACTGACTTTTTTCTCTCTTGCTGCTGCTGCTCTTGTCTTGTCTCCTGCCAAAATAATATGCTCTTTGTGTGTTGTATGAGCTGACTGATTTTCTACAATATCTTATGTATTTATTGTTATTGCACGCATATCAGAGGCAATGAGAAGCGGGTAAGAAAGAAGGGAAAAAGCACGGTGATACGCTCAGCAAAAACTTTGTCTGTCTTTCAGCAACCAGCACAAACAACAAGGCAACTCTTGACTACCCCAACTCTGGGCTCATACTAAAAAGATACAAAGCACATTACAAGCTTTTGTGTGTGAACACTTCACAGTCAAACCCAACAGTCGAATAGTAATGTGTGTGGTGTTAGACAGAAGAGAAGAGAGTTTTTTTCAGAGTCTTGGAGCGATGGTGTTGAAATGCACTGCTTTTTCTTGTAACGTGCAGTATAAAACAACACGTCACAAGATTGCTTCTGCAACGCCAAAATAATATATTGTATATTTAGGATTGGAACAGTGATCTGCAGTTATGTCGAGATGTCGTCGTTGTCCTTAAGTCTTACGATTTCTTAACTGATGACGAGAAATACTGCAAGAGCTTTTCCCTTCCTGGCGTGTTTCAACACAGGAAACGCGTTGAGTTTTTGGTTGGAGCTCCAGCGCTGATATGCAATCTGTATCAATCAAAACAAGAAAATACCGAGTTAAACTGTTTTCTAATTGGTACTTTCATCGGTATCAATCTACCCCGTAACTATCAGTCTGGCAAAGATAAGCAGTCGTCTGTCATCGCATAGAAATAAGTAAAGGTTTACATTTTTGTCTACTAAATTGAGCTGTTCAGAAAGATCCTTTTTATGCATTTACGATCAGTGTCAGATTAGTGTCATTTAATTTTCCCTCTGACTAAGTGTCATAATAAATGATAACGCAAAAAAACTGCAGGTGCATTGCACTTTTTACGCACAAAAAATAGCTTTTTTCAGCTTTTTACAAATGTTCCTCTGTAAAAATCGAATTAAAAGGACAGCTGGAAATAAAAAAAGCAAGACCGGTATATACGATGACGATGGTAATAAAAAAGCCGGTACGGATGATTAATGATAGGTGATATAGTAGTTACAAAAAAAAAGTGGGAGAGAAAAAAAGAGAAGAAGAAATACGGAATAATGTGTGTTTTCATATGAATGTGTCTGGTCTAGCTGGGAAACACATTTTCTGCAAATTTACTTCGAACATATTTTTTCTCCCTCAAATCTAAACAGGGCCACTGGAGCACTATCTTACGTGAAAAATGTTCAAACAGTTGGGCATTTAATGTTTTTGAGGGTATGCAACAATGAGCGTGATGTTGATGATGATGATAATGGGTATTGTTATTGGTGTAAAATAGAGAGAAGACGGGACTATCTACTACTTAACCATGTATTCACAAGATTATGCGTAATATCATGGCACGTTTGAGTTTGCATGTAAACGAGTGACTTTTCTAATCTACACGGCCTTTTATTACTATAATGCCTTACCTAAAGATCAAGTTTTCGCCTTCCACTTGTCTTTTTGGCTGGCTGCTGGAGTATCTGATCATGATAACAAGACCAAGTTGCAGTGCTTTATAAGGAAGAACAACAAACAAAAAAGTCGAAGAAACACATGGACGCACGTCGTGCACTGCCACAAGATTGTCAATCATCAAGCCCTTGCTTTACATTTTGATCAAACTACATGTGGAACAAATGCAAGAGTATACTATATTACATTTTGCATGAAAAAATTTTCTTGGGAGTATGACAGGATGCAGTGTAACAACAACGCGCTGATGAAGAATGCAATCTTTTTTTGTTAAAACGATGAGCAAACGTGTTGGATGTTTTGCATTTTATGTTTGTTATGAAGAACGGTGAAGCTACATGCATGCCATCCATACGAGCGAGTTTGATGCACAAGTCAAACATTGAGTTGAGCAGAGTGCCAGGCCAAACTACACTTTCAACAGTATAAAAAGCGATATATAACGAAGCACGTTTACGCAGTGCACGCTGACGGGAAAGAGAGGGACAGAGCTGGGCATACAATGTAGTCTGATGGTTTTGTATGAGAAGCAGTAAAGCTATTATAATCATGTCTGATATTACCTATACAATGTGTTCTGAGCGACTGTGTATTTTCTATGAGAGAGTGAAGGAGAAGCGAGTAAAGCTGTAGAAAAGTTTTTAATGGATAAGCTGTCAGAAAGTTGAAGAGAAGGAGGAACTCGTCTTTCCATCTTCCACAGTCAGAAAAAAGAACTCCATTTGGGGGCCACCAGAAACAAGGCGGTGATCTCTGGCTTGGATACGCCTTTCCTCACAAATATCCACTTGCCAACCACCAACCCATTCCACATCCGCGCCCACTACTCTGCACAAACTTCACTCACACGTTCACTATTTCTTCTCTCTCAACAGAGAGCAAAGCAGCTCACACACAAAAAACAGCTCGTCTCTTAACAACAAGCTCAACTCTGTCTCGTAATAACATGCCTTGCAATGCTCGTTGCGCCTAAAACCGTTGCTTTTCTTCATTCACTCGCGTATCCTTTCATATTACAATGTTTTATATGAACAACAGTCACTACCGCACTATGTCGTCGTTATATTAATGTATGTTTTTTTTCAAGACATCTCTCTCTCTCCCTCCCTGATTATATTTCTGCATAAAAGGATTCATATATGAGCAGTTTTTTTCTTTATATATGGCCATTTTCATGTATACCTTTACTAGAGGTGGTGGTGGTGGTGACGCCGCCAACGAAAAAAGCTTTCCTCTTCAACTCATATGGAACAAACCAGGAACACTTTCTACTCGTTTTCTAGTAGTCGTTGGATCCTCGACGAAATCATGTTCTTTCAGTTTATTTTCTTTTTTCTCTCTCTCTCGTCATGTTATTTTTTCCTTGGTCCCGTTTTTTTCCTTCTTGTTTCGCTAAAAAGGCTTCATCCAACAAAAACCAAATGGATGGGAAAAGAGAAAGGAAGACTTCGATCCTTTATGTATTATGCACAAGCTTCTTTTCTCGGGAAAAAACACTGAGAGATATGAAAAGAGAGAGCTTTTTTTTCCAAAGACCGAAGAGAAAAAAAGATAGTGAAGCATTTTTACCCATTTTGTCCAAGTAAAGAACAGGTTGACTATATAAAGTTATAAGGAGATGAGAAGGTATATCATAAGTACGGTATATTTTATCTTAAAAAACTTCCTTCTTGTTTCTTGAGTTGAGTGTCATTTCCATTCACTCGTCTTTCTTGCTCTCTTTTTTTTCTCTCCTAAGGCCGTATTTTTTAAATAAAAGAGAAAGACGAGAGAAGTTTTACGTTTTTTACGTACGTGCATAATGTCCTGTCGTAACCATAAAACTGTCACCTGGAAGAGAATGCTCCCCTTGCTCTTGAAAGGACTTGACTCTATCGCTTTATATAGAACGAGGCGGCTTGGAGAAATGATAGGTATATTCAATTCCTATAGTTTTTTAGTTCCCCACCGTGGAATGAATGGTTTTAAGAGAGTTTCCCAAGTGAAAGTAAAAATGGAAGAGGAGAGGAGAAAGGCGGAGAAGGAGAGAACAAGTAAATAGAATGAAATGAGATGAAAATAGATGAATGAGAAAATATGCAGTTGCTGGTATTACGAAAGCTCCACGGTGGAAAATAATATACGGAATTTCTTTTACTGCGGTGTATAAACATTCACCCAGAAATATATGAGGTTGCCGTCGCGGTGAATTTCCCTCTTTTGTGTTTTTTAACTTGAGATCAAAAAACTTCTTTTTAAACAAAAAAAGAGAATTTTGTTGTGGGTGGAGGGTGAAAAGGTCTTTAATGTGGTTTTTATACAAGCACAGTTTGTTTCGTCCAGAGAGAGCTCTTTTTTTTCTTAAACAGAAAAAGTTTACTACATGACGAGCTAGTTGACAATCAGTAAAAAGATGTCTTGTGGAGAAAATAAAACGAAAATATGAACATTTTCAAGAAAAACTAAAAAGCAAAACTTTAAAATGTTAAGAATTTTCTCTTTAGTTTTCTCTTACTTTTCCTTTCACATGTGTAATTTTGAGTGAATGTATAAAAAAAGAAAGTTTTCATTCGTCGTTTCATCCTTTATGACATTTTTGCATCAAAAACATATACCCACCTCGCCTTGTGTGGAAGTTTGGTGAGGAGTTCTCTTAAACATGGTAAAGCTCTAGGAAAGGCTTTTGGCTCTGATGATGACGCTAGGATAACAGTAAGGTTCATAAAACTGTACAAACTGTCACTTGAATAAAATTAATGATTATATATGTATTCCTCGTTTTCTCTCCCTCTTGGTTTCATTTTCACAGTAAAAAGAAACTCGCAGACACCCACCAGCACTTTATTTACAACTCTAGATGACTTTTAAGAGTACCGCAACAGCAGCAGCACGTTCCGTTTTCTGTACATAGTCAATAAGAACTGTTTTTTTCTTGTTGTCGTTCATTTTCAGTGAAAATTCCTACAGATAATATGTGAGCGTTTTTCGTGTGCCATTCCAAATGATGATCATATTGATGATGATCAGCTACATTTTCTCTTTTCATGCTATGCACACACAAATTTTATAGGTGTTTACCCATTTTGTCTTGGTCCATGAGCAAATATGTGTTCATTTCTCCCTCTCTTAAGCGATCAACAGTAAATCATTAAGTTTTTTTTGTCTGACACTTGCAAGGTCGTTCGTTGGCACAAAGAGAATGTGCTAAACGTAAACCGGTGTGCCTACCTATACCGTCGTCGACATAAAATCATTATCATCATGTCTCTGTCATATATTTCTACACGCTTGGTGATTAAGTTTTATGAGTAATAACTTTTTTAGGTGTAAATATATTCATTTGTAAAAAAGGAGGCGGGTGGTGTTGACTCTATATGTTGTATACACACACTGTCTGACTGTTTTTTTTTCATTGAAAAAAAGAAATTCATTCATCCTCGTCATTTTGTGACGGTAAACTGTGTTCAATGATAAAACACTGATGATCATGTTTCCCTACTGCCTTACTGACTGACTTGTTCCACTGCGGGAAAAAAAAGCCTTCCACTGCTGAGAGTTGAGTGACGGACGGTCAATCATTCATTTATACAATATTATAAACGAACAAGAGTGTCTATATTATGTATCATGACATGATGATGTTGATGATGAAGAATGATGCCCCTACCACCACCAGTGCAAAAATCTTTAGCTAAAATACCAAAAAACCACAAGAACACCTTTAACTCTGTCAGTCAGTCAGGTCTTAAGCTAGTGAATATCCATTTGAGTAAAGTTATGTAACAAAAGCTAAGTCATCCAAGTCATGTCATGTCAGTCAAAAAACTTTTTTTTTCACTCGCGAGTGAATCAAAATGCGCAAGCTGTGTGTGTGCACTGCTGATACGGTTATGTGTGTTAGTGGAGATTGAGGAAGGCATTCGGCTTCCTCTGAAGAAGAGGATGGTGCTGTTAAGCAATATTGACTAAAAGAGTTGATGAAGTGAGAAAATGACAAATTGATAGTCAATTTCTTTTCTCTTTTCCCTTCTCTTTATCCTTTCTCGACTTGCTAACCTCGCTCTGTGTACGACGATGGAGCATTGAGAAAAAGTGACATCCGGATTGACGGGGCAAATGATGCTCTGCTGCTGCCTGCCTTCTTCCTGTCATCACTTTTGATTCTTCGTCTTCATCCTCATCAGCGTCTCAACAGGAGGAAGAGGAAACTGTTGCCGTGTAGTATTCTTTTTTAAATCTTAAAAACAAGAGCCACGCTCCACTGACGATGATATACAGTTGAGATTGGATTTAACACTTTCCGTCCGTTGACATGACGTGTATGTAAATACTTGACTCGGAAAGGGTTTTTCTTCGTTGCTATTTTTAAGGAAGAAAAGGCTTGACTGTCTTTCATGATCCATCGAGTAATGAAAAAAGCCTGCGATTTTTTTTTGTACTAAGAAGAATCTTTCACATAGCCACCTGTCATGCACTAATGCTTTTGCTTGTTTAAAACTACCAAGATTAACATATCCTTTTTCATGTTACTTTCAGTTTGGCTTTCCAGTGACATGACTTGATCTGAAAATTGAACTTTAATCTTTGAAAAACAACAAAAGAAATTGAAAGGTTTTCTTTGTACTTTGCTGAGTTTGGAGATGAAAGAGAATCAGTGTGTGTTATAACAAAAAAAAACTTTGCTTAATACATCAGAGCGTAGGGACTAAAGCTTTAGGTGATATTTGTACGTCTCATCTCAGCCAGATCAGCCATCAGAAGAGCCGCCTATCACTCATTTTCGCCCGTGTGCATACTTCTTTCCAGAAGACACTTGCCATGTTCTTCCCTGTAATAGGTTCTTTTAGCCTAACTCGTTTTTGGATTCATTGATTAATGATTTTTTCTTAGAGAAAATAAATCTTTTCGACAAGATGATATTCCCTGTCAGTGTAACCTTTTCGGCTAAACCACACTCTTTTTTGTCTGGCACAAGAGATTGTCCGTAATTATGTCTATCTCTTTTCTTCATCCTGTTGTCAGTCTTCTGTTTAGCTTTAAAACTATCACTTTTCAGCTAAAAAATATACCAGTTCTCCTAGATTTACTGGACCAAGTCATGGAAAAACTATAACAATGTGTTGTACACCCAATACACATATAAATCATACACAGAAACGTCTCATTAGAACAAGACATGTCGGCTCTTATCGTTAAAAGGAATACGATGATGAGCTTCTGCCGTAAATGCTATTAGTGTCACCTCTACTGATTCCTTCATTCAAGTTTTTTGTCTAAACAAGAAAAAAACATACAAACATCTATTGTCAGCCAAAACTTATTGTTTCGCTATAAAAAATATACTCAAAATGGGTGTTCCTTTTATATCATCAGCATTTTCTATATACCTTTGGATGTTTCTCTACGACTTATCAATTCTTGTTTGGTTTTTTCATCCAAAAAAATCAATATGTTATTCAGGCAAGAAGAAGAAAAAACACATTTTCCACGATTCCAATTCAGTGCATCTATTTATACGGTGGAAAACTGACATGAGTGATAAGGTTGCAGAGAAAAACCAGCGGAGGAAAAAAAGTCACCGTGTTATGTGCACTCTGTTCGGTTCACACGCATAATACTTATTTATTAGATAATTCATGCTTATACTACCGACATAAGAAGTCAAAGTCAAGTAAACCGGAATGCGTTGGAAAACGTAAAGCTCCACGACAAATGCACCCAACGTTATCATCATGGTTCACTGTATTAAAAGGAATCTACACTTACATGTTCCTTGATTTTCTTACTGGAAAAAAGGGAGAGAGGGGAAAAGGAGAAATCAATCAATGACAGACAGACAAGCAGCAGTCTAAATAGAAAATCGAAAAAAATGTAAAAAAAGACGCAAATAAGCTAGAAGCAAATATAAGAGGTTGGACAACCTCTTTTTTTTCCTTTACATCTCATCATCCTCTCTTCCTGTGTTTGGTACTCAACATGATGAAAATTGAATAGAAAACAAACCCTGTCTGTGAAACAGTTACCAAAAAAAATGAATGTCTCCCTGTCTGTAGAGTACATCAAAAAAAAGTACAATGTTTTGAGTGATTTTTTGACTTTCTTGCTTTTAAAATTTGTATGAAAAGCAGAACACAAGAGAGTACTTTATACTTTGATGATAAAAGCGATTGTTCCATGTAAAATGACCATTCTGACATATTTACATGAAAAAACATGGAAATATGTAAAATCATGTAAAAATGGAAATATGGAAAAACTCCTTTAAAATGGCCATATTATTACAACACGGCACATCCCAGCGACAATTAGTTAACTTTTGTTTGTTTAATTACCAACATTCTGGCATTCAATAAATTGGAAGAAGTCTTTAATTTTCAGTTAAAGACTATACTCCTCCGATTGTTTTGTAAATCGCCAAGATAGTCACAGAATATAATATTTTCAGTAATTTTGGGAACCTTCGTACGGATTCTAATGATGCATAACGTAAGGAAAGAGGAATTATAGTGTGTTTTTAGCAGTTTGGGAAACTTGAATGGCAAGATTCGCATGATTTAGAAGGAAAAAAATGGAATTTTTACATTTTTCCATATTTCCATTTTTCCAAACCACTTTCATTTATCCATGTATTTTTGAATTTTTACATACATGTTTTTACATATTTCCATTTTTACATAATCTACACTGCTGTCTGTGAAACAGTTACCAAAAAAAATGAATGTCTCCCTGTCTGTAGAGTACATCAAAAAAAGTACAATGTTTTGAGTGATTTTTTGACTTTCTTGCTTTTAAAATTTGTATGAAAAGCAGAACACAAGAGAGTACTTTATACTTTGATGATAAAAGCGGATTGAAAAAAACGCTCAATTTCTGG
>JAAXOA010004120.1:0-10645 GCA_036561885.1 Salina celebensis
GTTAACAGGATCATCTGTGTGTATCCTTCTCGTGAGATCACGTCAGTATCCCTCCAACTAGCAACACATCAACCACCAGAAAACAAAATGTTTAATAAGAATCCAACTTGAAATCGAAATTTATTTTAAAATTATTCTTTAAAAAAAGAAGTATTTCATTTGTGTTCAAGCATTTTTTTAATTAGGTGAAAATCTAAAGTTGGTTCCTTTACAGAAATGAGAGCAGTGTCCCACGTCTCAGCATTGCTGAAAGCAATTATGACCAGTAAAAAGTGGAATTACCATATACTTTAAAAACACATTAAGTGAGATTTATCAGTGGTTCTTTGTGTGGTTGACCCTCTGGAAATTAAAATTTCATGGAAGAAGTAATTGAAAACAGGAAAGTATAATGTGGAAGCGTAATTGTGTAAAGTTATCTGGAAGTGTTTAAATTTCTAGTCCAGTTAAAGTAAAAACTTTAAGGGACTAAAATACTCCGCAACACATTTTTAAACGGATAAGGTTTCAAACAAGACATCGCTGGAAACACACTTAATCCTTGGGAAAAGGTGAGTTACTTAATTTCAATTAAATTTATTTCGATTTGAGAACTATTGAGCGCCTAAAATGTACCATTGTGCATAATTTACATAGCAATAGAAACTACATGGTTAACGTGTCATTCCATGCAAAAAAAAAAGAAATTGCAAATGCATTACAGAGCAACTCAAGCCCACAGACAAAACTTGAAACTTGGGCTTGTATTGCATAAGCAAATTTTGTATGAGAACGTTATGTACAACGCCGAGAACGTTATCTGAGCTGTATAAAATGCATTACAGAGCAACTCAAGCCCACAGACAAAACTTGAAACTTGGGCTTGTATTGCATAAGCCAATTTTGTATGAGAACGTTATGTACAACGCCGAGAACGTTATCTGAGCTGTATCTCTTATGGATAGTTTCAAGTTTCACTAGACAACAAGGAATACTCAAACTCCGAAATTGTTGTAGGAGCTGTATGATTAAGTTGTTATCTAGTTGTTTTCACAAATTGTTTAGTATGGTTAAGAAAGACAGTGGAGAGGGAAGGGACCGATTGTTTTAGTAGTGACACAACTTGGATCTGATTTTGTTTTGTGAATCAAGTCAGCTTGATCACGTAAGAATTAAAATTACAAATTATTCTTGAGAGAACTATCATCTGGTTGTAGAGATTAATTTTGGTTGTAATCATTCTCAAAGTGTGGCATACTGACTGGTAACGTGAGCTTTAAAAAAGAAATTGTTGGCGTTAGATTCTGCTGTGGTGTGGCATGTGCAGCGAATAAGACAAAAAAGGACCTCATTCAGAAAGGATAAGCGAAAGGAGAGAGTGTTTTCTGGTGAGGATAAGCAACCGTTTTAACTGTTGATCTGACAAAGCGTGAGGTAAAAAGGACAAAAGAAGTGTCCTAGATTGCAAAAGAGTCATGTAGTCAGAATAGGCATATGATAAACAATAGGGTAATGACGTTAGCAGTAATAATCTAAAGATACATTTCGTTTGTAGTTATCTGTGCGAGGGATGGAGATGTCTGTGCAAAGTACATTGCTTATTGTATGGATTGGTAATTGTTTGTAGTTAAGTTACTGATTTGAAAAATAGAGTTGATAGTGAATTGTATGCATTGCATTTTTGGCTGTATCCTTCACTAAACTTTGACATTGTGAAGGTCGCTCTGTAGCTTGTATACCAATTTGGTATGAATTGGGTGACTGGGACTGCAAGTTAGGTAAAAAAAAATAGAATGTCAAGTTGACATTTTACGAGTCTCGTAATGCTAGTAAAAGGGTACTCTACCAGTAGTTCTTTGGATGTAAATAAATACGACACAAGTCCTTCAAAAGCATGCAGATTTTTGTGCTAGTCTCACATCACATTACAATATCTATAAAAATGGTTCTGTCAAGGTGAAAACAGCAAACTTTAAGTAGTCATTGATTTTTACTCGTTTTGGATCCAAAACAAGCCATTCCAAGTTATTCCATTAAGAAAAGAAATGTGTGCTATGCATGAAAATTTTGCAAGATTTGTTTCTGTTGCATGAATAATGCTGGGTCCGCGTGGGTAGTACCACGTACACCTGGTTTTAGCTTTATTTTGTGAAGGCCAAATATTCACGGACAGGCTTGAGATCATTGTCCAATCCGATGTTTTCTTTGTTGCCAAGCGAATTGCATCATAGGAGGAATGAAGGAAAAGTTTTTTTGATAGCAATTCTCGAAACTATACTAGAGAATAAAAATACACGCTCATGCCAGTTTGCAATAATTGCAAGCGAGAATTGCGAAAGGTAGCCATTTATTGGCCAAGTGAGATTAGTCTGGAACACTGACTTTCAATACAAAAGATGCGCACCATACCTCGAGAGACTATAGCCCTCCAGTGAATTTACATAAAGTCGGTTACGTTCAGTGGTTAGAGTCTATTTTTTATGCTAGTATTTCCAGCGAGCGTGTGGATCATCATGAATGCCTATAAATGTAACAATATTGCTTAGGTTTACATATTATATACTGATCTGCTTAAAGCGGTTTCACATTATTGGGTTGTTCGCGTCATTCAATCAGCAATGTAATCGGTGGGGTCCGTTGCCCTGATACGTTTTTTTCAATCTGACAACAAGTCATTTTTTGCCTCAAATGGAGTTTTACCATGTCTTTTATGTTTATCTTATGATCAGTCACGTTGCATTTAAGCTTAATTGCATGGAGTGGTGTTGTCACACGTCAGAGTTTTTAGCCCACAGAGCGTATTTATTTGTGTTTATTTGATGATGATAATAATACTGACGTCGCTTCAAATAATAC
Source organism: Salina celebensis (assembly GCA_036561885.1). Classification (NCBI taxonomy): domain Eukaryota; kingdom Metazoa; phylum Arthropoda; class Collembola; order Entomobryomorpha; family Paronellidae; genus Salina; species Salina celebensis. The sequence goes on from JAAXOA010004120.1 coordinate 2,836, forward strand.
TGTCGTTTACTAAATTAACCTGAACTTTTCTATTCATACTCTGTATGATTTTAAGATTAAAGAGGCGGATCGTGCACTTGATATTTACCTAAATACTGTTGAAACAGAACGTGATAGAATGAACTTTGCATACTTAAATCTGGATGCGACCCAGATGGAACTGTCAAATAAAAAACTGCTTTTCCCAGATGTCGATTCAAGCATTTAGATAGTTACATATTTACGAACGACTAATCCGTGCTGATTGCTGACATAAACAAGTATTGATTCACTAAACCTACTTTGATCGCCTTGCAATGAAATGAATGAAGTGGTATTCGTTAATATTATCTGCTTGTATGAGCCAATTGCATTATGCTTTGTTGAAACTCAAATCTATGGCAATAACGAGGAAATTAGTGTAATTAAAACGAGTGGAATTGCACACTAGAGCTACCCCAATGAAAATTTCATTTGGGGTATTGACATCGTCACCAAGCATTTTTAATAGGATTTTTGCATCCTGCTCAGTTGTATATTTCTTTTTACTTATCAACACTTATCATAAGCTGCTACTAATTCAGAACATGTTTTTGTCAACTTATCAGGGAACAAAATGGTTTGATAAATGTGTATTCCTTTTGATGGCTACAATAAGTGCACACATGGCTGCACTATTTGCTTCCTATGATGTAATGTACGTAATGATTCGCCAAGTTTTTAGCTTGCAATATCAGAGATTGCAAACTCAAGGTAGCAAAGGAAAACAACAAGTAGGTAGCAATGTGGAGTGTGGACCCACATATGGTTTTAGGTATATGATCAGTTGATCTAATCAATGCCAAGAAAACATTTTGAGCACCACTGTAAACAGCAACCTTGCTATTCGCAATGTGCAGTGGTGATACATTTTGCAAAGATGAAGCTGTGCTTTTAACTTTTTTTGTACTTTTTACATGAATAAAGAATGGGACACACTGATCTTTCCAAAATGTACAAGCCATTCTTGCATGAATGTGAAAATAATGGTGATTTCGCGTGGTTATGCAACTCCTAGCAATATTTTGAAATATTGTCTGTCGAGTAATTGAATGAGCGTTTGAAGTAATGACCGCATTGTGTGCCACATGTGTATGAAAATGTAGCGTCAGTGCAATGATGAATGACTTTAACTTGATTATTGGGACCTTTTTGTCCAAATTACTATTGACTTCTACCTGAATATGTATATCATTGGCGGAAAGAAATGTGCTTGTACAGAATGTACACAACTTTAATTTGTTGTTTTGTTCGGCGATGACGCTATTTGTGCTAGGAATTAAAATCTGGGTTGTTGACGAAAGTCATATGGATTGATTTGGATGGACGCCAGTGGAAGGAAAAGAGTAAAACAAAAATTGGCTCTGAGATCGAATTCTTTTTTGCATGAAAATGTTTTGCTCGTATTTCCCATTTTGTTTTGATCATAAGTTGTGTTACGTGCTATTTGCAAGGGAATGCTATGCATATCAGATGAGCATTGCAACAAGATTTTGAACAAGGTAAATGTCAAATTAAGGTGACTGGCTGGAGCTGTTTTAGATATAAGATTATTGGCAAGGAAACATTGCGGAAAACATTATTCTGGTTTGAAAATTCAGAAGTTATTTAAAGTTTTTAACAAGTTTTGTATTATTTGCGGTTTGCCAGGTAACGTGAAAGGAGGGAGCGTATCCAAAACCAGGATGGATTCGTTTGTCGGCCTGTTCGACCCAGATGCTTCTGACGAGCTCCCTACAACGTTATTGTCTCCAATGGAAGAGCTTCTTGGAAGTGCATCGGGGACGCCAGTCGTTGGCTCTCCACAGTCCCCACTTGGAGGATCGCCATCTTCAGACAGCCCATTTCTTGGCCATCTCCCTCCAGAACCTCAAATTGGAAATATTGAGTACAAGCTGAAGTTAGTGAATCCCACACGACAACGTTTTGAGCATCTCGTGACTCAAATGAAATGGCGATTGAGGGAGGGCCAGGGTGAAGCTATTTATGAAATTGGTGTAGAAGATTCTGGACATTTGAGAGGACTGAATGAGGAAGAAATGACATCGAGTTTACGGACTCTTGCGGAAATGGCGAAGCGATTGGGTGCAACAACATCTGTTCTGAGGACGACAGTAGTGCCGGCCGATTCAGGAGGAGATTTTGTAGACGGTGCGAATGAGAACAGAAGAGTTTCCAACCAGCAAATGCGAAAAAAGAAAAACCGAAGTGAACGAATTGTGTCTGAGGTCCTGGTTCGGAAATTGCCAGATGACTCGCCAAGCATTGATGTTCGTGTAGCAGTGATGGGGAATGCAGATGCAGGAAAGTCAACTTTACTTGGAGTCATTACTCAGGGAGAGCTGGACGATGGACGAGGAAGAGCAAGACTCAACATGTTTCGTCATCTTCATGAAGTTCAGTCTGGAAGAACGTCAAGCATAAGTCATGAAGTAGTGGGATTTGACGCTCAAGGTCGAGTAATTAATTACCAGGAGGGAAGTGCAGAGACTATTTGTGAGACGAGCTCCAAATTGGTCACCTTGATTGACTTGGCCGGTCATGCAAAGTACCTTAGGACAACGATTCGTGGTGTGAGTGGTTATTCTCCACACTACATTATGTTTGTCATAAGCGCTGTGCCCGGATTTACGAAGATGACCAAAGAGCATCTAACCCTTGCTGCTGCCCTGCAAATTCCAATGATGATTGTTGTGACAAAAATGGATCTCACCAGTGAAGACAGGCTGGATCAAATTCTAAGCGACGTTGAGGACCACTTGAGTGATGCAGTAGGATGTAAGAGAACACCAGTCAGGATTTGCTCGGAAGCCGATGTAATCACAGTTGCAGCCGCACAACCCACTGAAGTTTTTATTCCGCTCTTGAGTGTTTCCAATGTAACTGGGGAAGGACTTGACTGGCTTTCCAAACTGCTGTTCTTGTTACCTCCAGGACTCACCATTGCAGATCGGGAAAGATTGGAGAAGGTAAATATGCAAACGGAATACTATGTTGAATTCAATCCGTGTCTATTCCTAATGCTCTTACCGCTCATTTCTATAGGAATTGCCTGAGTTTCAAATCGATGAAACTTTTTGGATACCACGCGTAGGTACAATTCTGGGTGGATTGGTGACGCAGGGGGTCATCAAGGAAAAAACTTCGATGCTATTGGGACCTTTAGATGATGGATCGTTTAAGCCAGTATGTGTGAACTCAATTCGTCGTCACAAGTCACCCTGCTTAATGGACTAGAGCTAGTCAAAGTGTAAGTGTGAGCTTGGATGAGGAGGTGAATGGATTGCGTAAAGGGATGGTTCTTGTCAGCCCTCAAGCTTGCCCAAAAGCGACATGGTATTTTCAGGTATTTCAAAGACGAGATTACAAACAGAAGACTACTTTTTGCGTACTTTGATTATTCTATGCTGAAATATTTGTTATCTATCTCTACAGGCCGACATCTTTGTCGTTTACCATGCCACTGCAATTTGCAAAGGATTTCAAACCACAGTGTACATTGGAAATGTCCGGCAAACTGCTAAAGTAGAAGAGATTCTTTCGGTCTCCAGGATTTCCACCAATGAGCGTGCTTCAGTGGTCTTCCGATTCTTGTACCACCCGGAGTACCTCAAAGTCGGATCGAGAATTCTCTTCAGAGCTGGCACCACCAAAGGATTTGGAACAGTATGCCATCTCTACCCATTTGAGACGAAGAATCCCATTGCCATCACCATAAACCTCTTTATCCTCATTAGTAGTTTATCACTTCTTATTTTTGATGTAAAATGTTCTTGCTATATCGGTGTGTAGCCATTTCGAAAAAATTGTCAAGTAATAGGTTTAGGTATATTTTTATGTAGCAAGTGCCGATGGTTTTAGCATGGACTTAAGAATGCTGAGAAATTATAAGTTATGATGCTTTAATAGCACAACGTTCTTGTGTACTTTAAGGATTAATTCAGTTGTGGCTGGATATTAGGATTACCTTTAATGTATGTCAAAATTAAATGAAATATCGCAGTAATTTATCCGTTAACGTACGTATTCCCTGTATATCGTCGCTGTATCTTAAATCGTCCTCGTAACATTAGTTTTAGGGAAGCCTTTAGCGCAAACCGTTACGTTCATCTTTTAACACGTCCCAAAATAAATGAACTCATGTACCTTGTACTTCAAAGAAATGTTCAATGTATCTTTTACCACAAAGTTTCTGTCAACATCATCGTATTTAAATAATTAAATGGTTCCGGGACTTTATCCGTAAACTGACTTAACGAACGAAGAATATCACAACTGGAGAATGTTTTCATCAAGTTCCAACTCTGTGTTAATGTAAATCTAATTGTCATGAAAAAATAGCGTTTTCATTATGACATAAGTAGGTAGACACAATGCACTGAACCTTTAATCAATTTTGGGGGAAATAAACAAAGAAAAACGTACAAAGAATATGATTACGTTGCAGAATTTGTTTTATTTATTTGCTTTCGAAATCCTAATCATTCTTTAAATTGAATACTTTAATCACAGCGAACTTAATTTCCGATTTTATCTACACTTCCCGAGAGAGGAAAATAAACGACTGAAAAACTGAAGTACTAGTGATACCGTGTAAAAACTAAAAAAATTCACGCACTCACACAAACAATTTCTCCCACATTTCCTCCAACTTGACCATTTCCATTTCGGTGGTACATGATACACTAAATGTAATAATTATACTGATTTCCTTTCCAAACAAAACTTATCATTAGCAAATCTCCTCTCTGACTATTTTGAATACTTGCGTGAGAAAAGTTATAGTGGTAGCAGGTATTGAGTTCACCCCCAGAATACTCTACTCTTTAAATATTAATCCCTTTCATAGTAGACAAGGACCGTTGTCCTTTTGAAACTCCGTTGTATTTTCGTCTGTCATATGATCCGGTACTGGCACTACGTTGAATTGCTTCGAACGCCTATAAAAAACAAAAAGATTTTAAGTAAACCCTAGTCCAAATCGGTCAACAATTAGAATGATGTTTCTGAGAGAAAATTTAGTACCTTAATTCTATCGCGCACACTGTTACTTCGAGTGAGTCCAGTTCCAGTATGACCATTTTCCCTACTTTCATCAAACAAATCCTCTTCCGATGACGATGAAGGAGAGGCGACGGTTACATTGTTGTTCACTTCAGGGGACCTTGCTTTAGTTGGGGTGGATACATTGGCAAATGATACACTTTGGGTCCTGCGTTTTGCAGCTGCCTCAAATTTCAGCGCTGTTCGCTTCACAGGCGACTCTGATCCTAGTTTCACTGATGATGGAGTTGATGGAGTGTTTGTCTGGGCTTGCTTCAAAGGAGATCTTGGAGGAACACTGGGAGTTGAAGTTACAACCGGTGTTACAAAAGGAGATTGTGGAATCGTGTCTCTCGGCTTTGGTAGTTTGAACGGTGAAGCAGTAGGTGTTGACGCAGGCGTGTTTGCAGGGACTTTAAGAACGGTCGGTGATGGGCGAGGCTTGTTTGGACTATCTGTTACTGTTTTCGATGAGACTGATGTCATCAATGCAAGATGGACCATTTTAGCTTTGATCCCTTCCATAATCCCATCCATCACATCTTTCTCCTTGCGTAACCGTTGAATCTCCCGTTTCACCCGGTTCTTCTCCTTGGTAGTTTTTCCACCTTGTTCAATGTCTTTCTCCAACACGTTTAACCGTTTTGTGTGGTTCAGCATGTCTCCAATCATAGGTACATAGGATGCCGACGGCAAAGGCTGCCTTGGAAGGGAACTTAAGTCAGGGCCATGAATTTCCGAGACTAACTTCATAAACTGCTCATCTGTGTCATCTGGCACGTCGCACGTTTTCACAAAGCATTTCGCACAGTAGACCTCCTCCGGAATTGGTGTTCCCCGAAATCCCTCCCCACAAAGTTTACAAATCTTCGAGCTCACAGGTGACATATTGATTATTTTTAACCTTGACAAACAAACAAAAAATCAAATCAAAATGACGTGTAAGATTGAAACCCAGGTCCAGGTCCCAGGTGACAATTTTAGTTTAAATCATTAGCTACTTTTTTGAACAGACTGCCCTAATAAAATTTAGTATTGCCTCGGTTCAAATAGGAAAAAAAAATCTTTCAAAGCTATTTTACACTCATCTACTTGATTTTCTATCTGGATTTGAACTGTCTTAAAATATCTCCTTGCTACATGAGTTTTAACGCATTTCTATGTAAATTATATCCTTTTCGATGCAAATGACTCCCTTGAAGAGGTGCGCTTCATCCCAGTTTTTCTACCTTTGATAGTGTGAAACTCTGCAAGGAAATGCATACGCCTGTCTTATCACTTATCTATCCCACTACATTTTTTTTAGAACTGGACGTATCTTCCTTTTAACAAGCCATGATTGACCATATTTGATAGCTTCGCTATTATGGCTTGATGAGTCTACCAAAAAAATATACGATTAACCACCACTAGCATAAAAAATACCACCTCCACCCAGAAAAACACACAACATGATATCTTGTCGACGTATTTAAAAAAAAAGGTTGTCTGTGTCTGCGTATATTTTTTTTATTCTACGTCTTTTGACTCTTGTAATTGCATTGTTTTATGCGGAAATTTAAGCTGAAATTTGATACCGGATTGAAGACACACTAGTCACTAGTGGTATTGTTGACCCTAAAAACTCTTTTAATTTTCAATTTGAGTCTTCTCAGTTTTCTAAACATGCAATTGACGAGTTGTCTTTCAGCATTTTGTGTATTTTTTCAAAAACTGCATATTTTGTTTTTCGTTGCAAAAACGTCCTACTCAACAGTATTAATCTTTGCTTAATCTCGTTTACAAAATAACAAAACGATATGGGCGATTCCATGAAAATACAAGGCTAAACCGGCGGTGATGCACGTCTTAGAAATTTTTATACAACCAAAACTCGCTAAAAATCTATTTTTCTTTTACATTTCAGCGAACAAATGTCCGTCTTGTTGATGTTGGTTTTTCCTTTCCTCTCAGAGTAGATTTTTTGGTACAAAGGGCCTAAGGTAAACTGCACAAAGTTAACTCGTTTCTCGCCCTATTTCACTTGCATGCAATCTTGATGACACTCAACCACTAGACTGAGTCCCATGGATCAGCTTACTAACGATTATACCCAAAAGAGCATCCCTATTAAGTCAACAAAGAAGTCTCTCCTGATCGTCGTCTGTCGGACAGGCTCTTGATATGATTTTTTTTTTCGCTGGATCTTCTTCTATATCGCTAACCTCCAGAGTTTTATTACTCAAGACTCTTTCTGCACGACTCTCAATGAGACATTATTACGTGTAACTGCATTACTTGAACAATCTAGTAATAGCCCTCATTTTAGAGAATGAGAGTGCTCGTTTCTATGGCCGATTTAAGCGTGCTTGATTATGGAGCCATGAACATTCGCCATTACAACCTTAAATCACGAAACAAGATAAAAAGGGAATTTTTTGATGCCTAATAAAATTGAAATTACTCTTTTAAAAAGTATGGATGCATACCTTTTTATTTTAATGTATCTCTCGTTTTTATATGTTATTTGCACGTCTGGAATGTAGCTATTGTCAATTGTGATGCAACTGCAGTTTTAAAACAGAATTCTGATTACTTTTTTTGATAACGAAAAATATGTTGTGTGCATAATTTTATTATAATTGGTAGCTTTTTTTGTGGGATCTATCTGGCTCTGGTTGAGATCATCTCTGGGAAAACTTTTGTAAAAATCTGCTGACAGTTTACAACCGTAATAAATACGCTGTGTGGATTCAATAAGAAAACGAGC
>JAAXOA010004121.1:0-10644 GCA_036561885.1 Salina celebensis
CTATATTTTGTAGTGACTTTCTCCATGCCTTTTAATGTGCCATCTATATTCTCAGTAGTCTTATATCCTCATCATCATAATCCAAAAAGCCATTTATTTCCGAGAAACCTAAAGCCACACACATTTTTATTGTCCTCCAACGTGGCATCGATTTGATCCTACTTTTCACCCAAACCGAAAGAATTTCTACATGCACATGTATTGCCCCTTATGGTAAAATCAATCAATCAATTACATACGACAGATGATAAAGACTAAGGATTGCAACCAGCTATTCATGCAATTTTCATGGTACCACATATTATGTATGTGGATGCGTGCCAAGAAAAGAAATATGTGTCGAAAACAGGATAACTAAATAAATAAACTTGCAACATAACAATACTTTGCATTTTTCACCAGTTTCTCGTTTTTATCTCTTTTTTTCTCGTTTCGCCCAAAAACACAACAACCAGACAGGCAATAATACAATCAAACTGTTACATAAACAAGCACCAAAACAATCTTGTTTGTAACGAGCTAATTCACTTACTCAAAATGTACTCCTAGAATATTAAATTAATAGAGTAAATAGTTCTGGGCGACGACAAGTCATAAAATGTGGCTTTGTTTTTTATACGTGTGATCCGTGATGGAATGATCATCATAAACTCATCATATCATGCATGCAATTTAACTTTTACTTCCAAAAATAAAAGAACAGAAAAAAACACGAGAAATATCCCGAAACCATATAAATTTATAATTAGCCTACAACTTAACTTAATTACACTAATCATTCGTTCGTTTTTCCTTAAAAATAAGCATCTACCGTAAAAATACTTGTTCGTAACCTTTACAAAAAGCAAGTGTGTTGAGGCTGTCTCTAGCAAACTTTCACTTATATCATTCACATATTGATTTTCATGATATTTTAAAGAGGAGAAGCGTAATAAAAAAGGAATATTTATATTCTTCATCAGTACATTCATACATATCTTAAAATTTATCTCTCACTGATTACAACATTCACCAGAAGGTTGAGAAGAAAGATGTAGTGGAGCATGTTGACGCTGCCGACGAGGGCTCTGTTGGAAGCTCCGCACAAACAGTCGAACCAGACGAGGATCGGGACAGTGGCAGTGCTATTGGTGCAACTGCTGAAGATGCTGGTGTGTCTGGCCCGCAAACCATGAGCAACTTAATGCGTTCATTTTTCGATGCTATCTTGCTCTGAATTGCTCTCAGTTTTTCCTTCAACGCCTGCCATTCGGTTAATGTGTGTGTGTATTCATAATATAACAGTTTGTTTCCGCCATAAGTTTTGACGAAAACAGAAATAAGTGGCGACCAAAAGAATATTATGATGAAAGAAAGTCGTTGATTTGTTTGAGCAGGTTTTTTATGTTGAACGTTGATAAGTTGTACATGGCGATGGATGGAAGATTCATGTCATTACGATGGAAACACGACGACAGTGTCGAACATAATTTTTTTTCGGGAGAGATGACGAGGAAAATATAAAAAAGAAACAGAGACACATCCAATATCCAAAATTAGAAGCAAGATTTTTTTCTATCTCCATCCCCCTCACTTTATATACCACTCTCAACACGTTTCATAAGATTGGAAAGTACTCAAAAAGAGAAAAAAAAAGTCCACGCTGTGAATGAGTAGCCAGCATTATAATGTACTTAGGCATAAGAAAACGTTAGATTCTTTTTTTCTTTTCAAAAGGTAAGAGGAACTCATTTAGTATCAAGTTACATGGTAAAATGTTTGCTAAGTGTATTATAGCCATACGCTCATCAACTCTTGTATCAAGTACTACCGGGGATTTTCGGTTGCTGTTGTTCTACAACATTAAGTTTACAAGTTTTTAGGGGAAAACGCACGTCTACAAAAACTAGATAAAAAACATCCACGGGAAAAAAAATAACAAACACTGCCTTAAACATGAAACAAGATCAAAACCAAAAGTATTTTCACACACACACACACACAATCATTCTCATCTTCAGCAAAAAAATGTTGCAAACCGTGGATGCAAGATAGCAGTATGAAAGTAGATGTTATAGACTGTTATTATCATGTATAAACACACATGAGTTTGAAATAAAGAAGTCTTAGGAAAAAAACTCAAGGATTTTCTTCAATGAATGAATCAAGATAGTCCGAGTTTTTCTTCTCAGGGATTGGCAATCTTATTGGTTGCATTCTCATCGCCATGGCACACAGAATAATCATAATGGAAGGGTAGGAAGTAGATCGAACAAAAAAAATACAGTTTTCTTTTCCTGTAGTAGCCAACTATCATATAAAACACAATCCCATGGATTATTCACTACTTTGTTACTTTCAACTTGCCCAATTTCTCTTCAATTCATAACAAGTAGTTGTGGCAGATGAAGAGAAACAAGATTTGTTTTCTTGTTCTTTTTCTCATCTCTTTCCCTCTCAGCTCATGTTCCTTTTTTAAACAAGAAATATGACTAGGAGCGAAAGCAGGAACTGTGTTACGTTCAATAAAATAACAAGACGATGGAGGAATTGAAATGGAAACAAAATCGAAATGGAATGGAATAAAGTATGTCTGCTGATGTGCCAGTTATTCTTTTCACTAGTTCAAGTGAGTAAAAGTTGTTGCAAAAAAACAAACTTACACACATCTTTCTCGCATGCCTGAATATATAGAGTTTATAAGAATGACCATGATAATCGAGAAAAAAGAGCATTCCACACTCGTTAAACAACATAGCATACAAAAACTTTTCTGTATTTATGCTCCATTCCGCAAAAAAACCAACTCCAGAGGATTTCAAGTCATAAAAAATGTCCCATACTTTTCTGCAGTATACATATTCTATTATGTATGTATTTCAATCAACAAACAAATTCAAACCACACAAAAAATCCGGTGACAACAACAGTATCATTACCACTTCATTGAAAAATAGTAAAAAGAGAATATTGCACAAAACACAACAATTCAAAAAAGTAATTTCCGTTCGTTTTTTCAATCATGTTCTCTTTTTTTATGAATGAAAGCATACATTGTACAGCTACCTTCTTCTTTCTTCTCATTCTCGCGGGAATATTAAACAATATGGCCAACACGAAACCGTTTTCTTTTCTATTTTCTCGCCTATAATAATTACATAGTTATGATAATCAACATGAATTAGATATGAGGACAATTAAACTGAGGTTTACAGCAGCGGCAGAGGGTTCATCATACACAGTGGACAAAACAGAAGACTAAAGTTGTCACATCGTTTGTTCTTATTTAATGCGACTTGACTAATTCAAACAATTTTTTTTGCAGTGTATATAAATTTCTTAGGGACGCGGAAACGGAAACAATTAATGGGTGTTTCAGTTCAAGGTATTTTCTAGAGGTTTTCTATATAAGCAACGCAGTCACGAAAACAATAGAGAAGTTGTGAACATTTCACTAATTCGGTTTAAACAGGACAAAGGAATCTTCACACGGGTTTTGATGTATTGAAGGCATTAGACTTGTGGACTGGACAATACAATCCTAAGTACTACAACCATTCACGAAGATTTTTATTGTTCTAGTCCTAAAATATCTACGTTCAAAACTATTTTCCTCGGCACAAGCCAAAAAATAGAGCTTTAGTGTTTCATGTCATGATTCAAAAAGGTTTTTTTCTGTGGTGTGCGTACATTTCTCATTTGTGTTTTGTACATGAACTGAAATTGGAATGTGTAGTGTTCTTCTCCCCTTGTAATGAGCGTTATCCGAGCAAAAACTGTTCAGGAATAGATCTGATTTCAAATACAAACAAACAATGGTAGTCTGCGGGATGCAGGGAATCGGAAAACGTTGATTAACTTGTATGCGTAATTACACGTGCCTATCACATGTGTGTATTTAGTTTTTCCCTAATGAAAAACATTCTCGCATCTCGCCCTCATCATTATGGTTTCTGTTTTGTTAATAATTCATTATCTTTTCTCGGTGTTTTCCTTTACTAATGCCTTTTTCATTAGGCAAGTTTAATCACCGATTTTACCTAGAAGAAAAAGCTTTGGCATACTTACTTTACCCGTGTAATTACTCTAGTTCGGTATGTAAAGTTGTGTTATGCACTGCACTGTTTTCATCATTTGCCAATTTTAATGTGTTNACTCTAGTTCGGTATGTAAAGTTGTGTTATGCACTGCACTGCTCTCATCATTTGCCAATTTTAATGTGTTTTCTTCCTATCATCATGACTAGTACTATGCCTGAGAGAAACTTTATCTGAAACTAATGTTTGCGTAGACAAAGCATTTCGGGGAAATTGTAAACGACATGGATTCTATTTTCACTGCTTTTATTGTCATATCGCATTCTCCTTTCGCAAAAGTTTTTCCTCTTGAGCCTGCAGGATGCTCTCGTTATATGTGTCTGTGTGGGCTGAGTAAAACAGTCAAGAAAACTTGGCGAAAACTCTGGTACAAACTGTATCACTGTTATTATTAACCTAAAGGATTCCATCTTATTTCATTAAATCCCAAAGTAAATCGTAATGAAGCAGATGAAGGGTATTCTGCAATTGAGCACTTCAAGTGTAATATCATCATTGTTCTCATTTTCTATCACTAGAAAATGTACGCTTCTGAATTTGTGTTTTGATTTGGCATTGCATCCTGTCCTTATTCAATGTAATTTTAAAACAGACCTTCACTACTCTTGGAACGTCCTACAAACTGCGTTTTCAAATTCCCGAGCCCAGAATAATCTCCAAACAAACAACTATATGTATACTGCATACTTGTATTCAAAAATCTCTTCAAATTGCCAATTATTCTTGTGAGATACAGTGGAAAACACAAGTCACAGAGTATGTAATGACTAATGATTCATATAGTAATGGGACTATCATAGTGTAAGATACCCTATAGATATTTTTATGTAGTTGTTATTTTTATCACATTTTTTCCTTTTCCCGAAGCATCTCATTGTTTGCCCCCATAAACACAAGAGTTTTACAGGATCGCGTATCGTTCTCGATAATTTTAGAACTATTTCTCTTTTGCTCGGCTTGCTCTTTTTAACACACTATGATGATGCACAACGCGTCTACTTTTCTCTTATGCATAAAACTTTCGGTTTGTACATACATGAATCGTAATATCGCCAACGTAGCTTAGTGCGTTGCGTAAATGATTTTTACCCCTCGTCACACTAACTTCTTTGGTGTACGTCCAAGTTAAATTTGAAACAAAAATCGGTTCAAATGTTTTCCCTGTGTATATAATGTACATGGATATATGTTTTTCACATTTCAGATTTTTCTGGCAGCCCCAACTGATACGCCACATAAGTCAGTTATAACTAGAAAAGAAGGTGTACCGTAGTCTTTGAATAACGTTTTAGGTGACTAGATTTAGATGGCATTTTTCTACTCTATATTTTGGCTGCTGTTTCCAACATGTTTTGTTTCAAGAGTAATGTCTATGCAACTATGTACTTTATGGACCTTGTAATGGTGGTTTTGTGTATTTTTCTTTCTTTTCTTTATGTAAAACGCCATGATATTTTGCAACCAAACATTTTGATCGTTGCTATTATGTACTTAAACATTTAAAAAAGACATAGTTTTGGAACATGTCATGTCCTTCTTTGAATGCGGTTTTATGCATTAATATTACTGCGGCGATATCTGTTTCATGAATTTACGAAATTGCACCAAAAAAGCATGATTCAGCAGTGAGCAAAAAGCGCCTTTGGCGCACCATTAAGCTGTAGCATACTAAATCTAGCAAAAAAAGTTTACCGGCAATTATTAGCTGAAAATATATATTTAAAAAAGTACTAAGCGCTACTTTCTACTGCAAAAAAAAAAACTACGATTTGACTAAAATCTTTTTCTTTCGTTAAAAAAATCTATGGCACACGAAGAGACAAACTGTGAAGTTAGTAGGAAAGATTTGCTATAAGATTATAATAAAGAAACATAAAATCTAAGCGGATAAGAACGGTTTGGACGATAAGCACGAACAGTCTACATTTGGCGTAATATCCAAGTTGCTTACCGCTTGTTCTGCTGCTGCTCTGTCCCTTTCGTTTGGAAGATAAGCGGGGCTTGACACTGTTCTTAGTTGCTGTTCTGCAGCCATCATGTGACTTCGCAACTGTTGTACCTCCTGAACAAGATGCGCATATCAAATGGAAGGTTAACAATAAACATGTCAAGTATTAGAATCTATACCCCAGCATATAACAATCAAAGTTTTACAAGGAATCATCATTAAAACTGGTAATGACTGAGGAGTTTGTTGTTTAAAAAAAAGTTGGCAAGTTGTGGAAGCGTGACTTTGTTTTGAAAAAACATTGCTATGTGCTATAATCAGGGTTTGGGAACAAAAGGTTACCTCTTGAAGACCATCTATTTGCGATACAGATGACTCTAATGCGCTGCATTGCGCCTTCAGCTCGTTTCCAAATGTATCCAATGCCTTTTGAAGCTCGGCTTGTTCTCTTTCAACATTTGGATCTCCACCAATGCCAGCTCTAAAGTGAACCTAAACAGTAAAGAATCATTTTTGTTTGACATTGAAAACTACATAAAGGTCTTTGTAATAAACAGCATTTTCACTGCCAGGTTTTCACATGAAAAATGGCAATAAAATTTCTGTTTCACAATATTATTTTGAGACGAGTGTAGGTTTCTCTTTTAGCAGTCTAGGCCAGGGAACGTAAAGATGGAAGTGGGATTGCACCACCGTCATAATCGTAAAATGATATTGAAACAGTTCGCGACAAGGATATCATATAAAACGTCAAATTCATTTCCATTTCAGTGGCATCTGGTACAAGAGCTCTCACTATCTTGGGACAACTCACCTGAAGTTTTTCCAATGCCAAGCCAATTTTGGTTCGTTGAACGGTCACATCCGCAAGGAGCTTCTCACGAGCTGCTAATTGATCACGGAGCGGCTTCCTTTTAATAGCTGGATTTTCCAAAGCCTGTTTCGCTTTGTCGAGCCAGCTTTGAGCTTCTCTAAACTTCCTCTCGCATTGCTCCCACTCCTCTGCAGTTTCTTGTATGAGGGAATTCTGATTACGTTTGAATTCAATAGAAAAATAAATTATTATATAGCAATATACAGTCATCATCATAATATTTTTTGCACAAGTTTGAAAAACAGCCGGATTGGCAAGGCGCTGAATCGCTGCGGCCAACTGACACGTACTTGACATGAATGCATAAACCGGCAAAAAATAGTATTGTTATTTGAAACAGTTACAATACCCTTTCAAGAAGTTGGCTTTCAATATCAGTCTTGGCCTGCTCAGCCTCATCGAGCTTTTCATGGAGAGGGGAAGCACTGGAAATGAGGGCGACGCGATCAATTTCCTTGCCCATTTCACTCAATTGCTTGCCAACTGTCTTCAGACTTTTCACTGCCATCTGCAAAACAGCGACAAATCCGAGTGTTAGTTTAACAGGCAGAATTTTTACATCAAATTGAACACAAATTGGAGGAAGTTAATTATTGATTGAATTAATGAATGGATCACTTTTCTTTACAAGAATTGCTTACCACATATGCATTGAGCTTTTGACGAGTTTCCGGTAACGAGGAAAGTTGTATGGGTTCCTTCATAAACTGTCTTTTCTCTTCAGCCCACGCCATAACTTGACCGTACAACTGAAGGAATCTATCCCAAGAGTCTAAACTTTCCCCAATCTTCATCCTTCTCTCTTCGATAGCAGCCTTAAGCTGAAGCAACTGGGACTCTGTGCTGTCCACGGAGTTTTTCACTTTGTCCCGTTCTTTTGGGTCGGAGACTCTCTCAATAATAACTACGCTGGCTTTCTTCGCCCTATCCATTTGCTCCATAATTTGGGGAAGTTCGTTCACCAAAGATTGCAAGCCTTCTTTCATTAGTTGAGGCTCAGTCCCGCGGTTTTGCAGACGTTCTTCCGCCGACAAAATCCATTTTCCGATGGCGTCAATATCCTTGTGGAAGTCTGTCACAAGCGACCGGGCTCGACGTACCTCTTTTTCTTTATCGTCCAAGTTGGATGAAATCTTTTCCACTTCCAACTCCAAGTTTGAGACATTTTTAGAGATGGACGTGGGCAGGACTTGCTTGAGCGATGAAAATCTGTCTTTGATTTGTGTGCTAAAGGTGGAAATGTCGCCAGTCGCACTATTTATTTTACCTTTCAGCTCCTGTTCCAATCAAAAATATTATTCATGACAGTTTTATTTTCTTGTCTGGAATATGTTCTATAAATATCTAACTTATAAAAGTCTACCACATACCGTTATTTTCCTTTCTACTCCTTCGTAATCTCGGTCGTATGGATTAATACTTTGAATTTCCGCGTCAGTTTTGTCAAGGAGCTTCTGGTAATCTTCAATTTTCCGGTCAATTTCCTCCAGGTATCGTCCTTGGTTTGTCAGCCATTGAAGCTTGTCTTCAAGCAAACTTACAACGCTACATAAAAATGTTAACAAACAAAATATAAAAAAGATGACTTCTTTGACCTTCCCCTTTTATATATTTTTGTTTACTCGTGGCATGGAATGCAAGTCTTGTGACAAAAGATAACTGGCTCGCATTCAAAAAAAGCGTAATATTTTGGCACAACTCCTAATTAAAATATGTCTGAGAAATAAAACTACTGCAATTTCACTTACGTAGTGTACTGCGTAGAAAGATGCTCTAGTTTCGACTTGAGCGCACTGTAGCAAATATCCGAGGTCACTTGTAAATGCTTTAGAATGAACTCGGAGTAGTGGAGTAAGTCGCGATGGGTGTTGCCCAACTGTTTCGCTTCATTCAAAATGACATTGAGAGCGGCTCTGGTTTCTTGCAGTTGTTGATGGCTTCTAATAGACGGATCTATTTGCGAGAAATGCTCTTCCACTGCAGATAAGCCCGATTCAAAGTCCTGCCACAGGGTTTCGCACTGTTCCCATTGAGTTACTAACCGGGATAGAGCGTCCTTTCGACTGTCTAAATTGGCCAAACACTCTCCCCACTTTCCATTGATTGAATTCATCTGGGTTTGGAGTCTCTGGCGACTCTCGTGATTGGCATGTTTTTCCATGGATTTCACCCTTTCGTTGAGATTGTCAATTTCCACTTGCTGATTCTGCATGTTGGTGTATGCACTCTGGATAGTTGCCAGATTTGTTCGGAGTGCGTTGAGAGATGTGGCTGGTTCCTCGGGCATGTCTGCCTTGGAAATTGCTACTTGAACAACGTTCAACAAGTCCAGATACGTTTTGTACAAGGTCACGTTTTGCTCCAGTCGAGCTTGCATACTCTTCGCACTGTTAAACGTGTTATGAACCATTTCATGAAGGTCTTCCTGTTCTTTGCTCAAAGCTTCTTGCTCCGGAACTAGCAAACTTGGCCAGATCCGGTCTACCACACCTTTTACTGCTTGGAGCTGTCCGAAAATTTGTTTTTCGTTTCCGTTGAAATAGGACTTGTGATCCTGAACTTCTTGCATAATGTTATCGAAATCTACACCTACATCCTTTGCGTTCAACTTTCCCCGTGCTTCTTTCACCCATTTTGTGAGAGCGTCCATTTGGCTTTCATGCTGTTGTCGGAGCTCTTTGTTCTCAGTTAAATACTGGTTCCGCTGGGCAAGCTCTTGAGGTAAAGTTTTCAGAAGGACTCGGCCCTCACTTAACTTCTCAATTAAGGTGGGTGGTAGTCCATCATCATGCCTCAAAGCATCTTCAATGGTTTCAATAATATTCAATTTTTGGGCGACCTCCTTGTTCAGATCTTCATGCCTCCTGAGTTCCATGTCAACTGACAATGGACCTCGTTGCAGCAGCGGCCTTGACTTGATCATAACTTCTTTTTCATGGAGCCATAAAATTGCACTGTCTAAGTCCTTGGCGTACTTTTTATGCTCAGCAAGAGTGATCTCATGCTCAGCTTTCTTGTTCTCAACTGTGCGACGCAACCCTTGGAGCTGCAATTTTAGCGACTGGAGCTGTTCTGTAATCGCATTTCTATCTGCTGTTGTTCCTTCCTCAGCGATTAACCCTCCTTTGTCAACGGCCGTTGCTAACATGGCTTCACATTCTTGAATACGATGAATAACATCATCGTATTTCTTAATACGATCTTCAACGGTGGTTCCACTTTTCTCAATTTCCTTTACAACCTCCGTGTACTTCACAATAAAGTTGGTAATTTCCGTGACAAGGCTCATGAATTGCTGCTGGAGCAATAGAAGATGTCGAAGTCGGGTTATCTGGGCTTCAATATGGGCAGCTAGGTCATCCTGTTCTTTCATCAGTCCTCGGAGCTCTTCGTTGCCACGGAGACTTTGGTGGAATGGGGATGACTCCAGCTTGTGACGGTATCCTTTCAGGTCGTTCAGCAGCTTTTCATACGCAGAAAGAAGACCTTGCGAGTCTTCAATCGCGCTACCCACGGGGCGATTCAAATTGGAAAGGTCTGCCTTCAGCTGGTTCAAGTACATGGCATTTTCCTGGACTATGCCGGAAACGTGCTGAAGATCATTAATGGCTCCGCCAATGCTACCAACCTTTTCATTGATATTTCCAGACAAGACTCCCAGCTTCGTTGTTAGATTGCTTAATTTGTCTTGTAAAATTTGTCGGTCTGGCTCATTCAAAGATGGAACCAGAGTTTTTCCTTTCTCG
>JAAXOA010004122.1:0-10643 GCA_036561885.1 Salina celebensis
AGAATTTGCCTTTTTCTTAGAGTCCAGTTCTCGTTCGTTTGATCGAAAACTACTATTATGTATTCAATTATTGATGATCTATATAATTACTGTCAGAACAGCCATAAACTAAATTCATCATGCCACAACGTAATGGTCTACTAATATTCAATGTCTTCATGACAGTCACTGTGCTCGTGCATGTGGCACTCTCTGAATCTGCTTGCTACTTGCTAAATTCTATGTGCTAGCAGAGAGTAGGTACAATTTAGTTTTTCGCATTTTGCTAGTCTGTCTATTTTTACAGTCTTTTTATCGTGTTTATCTTTGTCCTATGCTTACATGTAGAAGAGGTCGTAATGTGTTCTTGAATAGCTGAGCTGTAGGTCTTCATGTTGTACGTTTTTTATTGCCGTATACACAAGATTATGGTATTGATGTGCACAATTTTTTCAAGGATTTCTCTGTTTGAGTCGATTTGTTAGAGTAAAATTGGTGTCGGCTGTATGGAAGTATTTTCGTAAAGTAATACTATCTAATGTATGCTTATCTGTCTGTATAATGGACGGGTTTGAATGGAAATCGTGTAATTGAATCGAGTTTTTTTATTTGCATTTTAAATTACGACTTTAGGTACTTTTCCATTCATGTTTAAATTGTGACCAAACTTTATCATGATAATCAAAATGATGACCGAACATAAATAAATCTGTAATCCTGCTATCCGTTTGCAAGATTGAAGTCACTTTCAATCGTATTGCTTACGTGTTTCTGCTCGTTAGACACAGAGATTTCCAATGTAGGATATCTTTGTGTGTATTTTTAACTTGAAGTGTTGATAACAAGATTAGTCTAATAATTGGCATGCTATTTCTTAGGCTTTTCTCGCATACCTCCATGCATACATATACACATTTAGAATCCTCTTCTATAGACTTTTTTTAACCTCAAGTGAGCGCTTTGATGCGTCTTGGTTCAAAACTTTACTTGAAGGTAACGTATTTTGAAACACTACACATTCGCGTGTATTGCTGAACAGATGTGCACAGATGAGTTAACACACATATTCATATAGGGCCAGAATCGGATATAAGAAATGGGTTGCCAACGAGTACTTGGAGGAAGACGAGTATTCAGTTGTCAGTCTACTCGTTTTTACATCATGAAATATTGTATGCGAAATTCAGTGCAATGTTTAGACATTTCAAAAATTTACTAATATATGGTGGTTGTTAAATATCGTAAAATATTGCGTAATAAGCTTGTGTGCATTGGTACGTTGTACCTGTGCAGGTGTGCTACTCGCTAATTCTCACAAATCCTGTAGTTGTACGTAACAAAGAAGTCTCCCAAACATTATCATATCATCATTACATATAGACAATAGCTGATAATATAATCATCATGATGACTCGAATATAGAAATTACGTAATAGATTTTTATTTAGTTTATGTCATTTATGCATAATAGGAAAAAAAGGCATAAGTTCATAAAAAAAGGAAACTCATCTAAAAGATTGCTACAAGATGTTGCATATTGTTTTTAAACACTTTTTTGAAGCAGAAACTAAGATGGATTTTTATTGTTTATATGTTTTCAGGATGATCCAATGAATGTGCATTATCGCATTTTTGAAAAACCCGTGAAAAGCATGACAGTGTTTTCTGGAATGAAGAGACCAGCACCCTCCGTAATGGATGAGCCTCCAGACGATGACACAGCATCAGGCCCCCACAACAGATCATCGATGTTTTCATCTTCCTCCGCTCCATCATCCAAACTCCCGCGACTGGCTGATAATACAAGTGCAAGTGGCAATCAAGGGAATGTCCGGAATAGTAATGCATCAGGAAAAACCACCACCGCCTCCCTGTTAACGTCATCGCTCCCCGCCACCGACTCAGATCCTAGTCCAGCGAGCAAAATCTCGACAAATACTGTAAGTAAAAGCAGCAGCAACCCACCAAAGTCAGTCTCTCAAGAACCATCTCAAGGTGAGAAAGTATCAACAGTACCGAGTCTAGGAAAGGAGGAGAAAGAAGAGGTAGACGATGATGAGGATGATGAAGACGAAGATGACGAAGAGGAAGACTATGAGTTAGTCGAAAGAAAAGAGCACATGAAAGGGATCAAGTACATCACGTCGCCTCCGTAATAGTATTAAGGAAAGTATGAAAAGGTCAGTAGCTGTAGCATCTAGTAATGTAAGTTTAAAAGTACATCATGTGTCCCCATCACATTCCACCGATATTAACGGTTCAGAGTCAGCGAGAAATGAAAATAGTCTAAGTAGTGGTAAGCGTAGTTCAAACGGAAAGAAGCGAGGAAAGTCCAATGAGCGCTCTGAGAGCAAAGGTAAATCTGGTAAAGTAGAGGCTATTCGGTTAAGGCTATCATCAACATCCTCTTTGTCATCAGAAGCAAACACTAATGATGGATCTGATAGTCACCATCAGCAATCGCATCATCATCAGCCACTTAAACTTTCCATATCCACGTCTGGTGCAACTCCAGCCGTAGTTTCATCTTCATGTTTAGGGAAGAAAGAGCCATTAAAACTATCATTAGGGTCGGTACTAGCCAAGACAGGGAGTAAGTCACCCGAGCGTAAGCATCATAAGCACAAACATCATCACCACCATCATCACAAGCTGAGGCATAGAGATAAGCCGAGTAAAGGGGTCACACCATCCGCTACTGTGACTAATAGTCAAAAACCGTTGAAAATCAGCTTTACATTGAGCCCACCATCAGGCTTGTCAGCAGCACAAAACCAAAGCCAAAAACCGAAACTCGTAAACCAAGAAGCAGTTGGAACAGTAGAAGTGAAAGACCAACAGCAAGGCGTACAGGGGAAAGGGAAACCACCGGCAAACGTACAGAATTATAACAACTCGGCGAGGACAAGTGCTTCAGCTCATGGTCATTTGAACAACATCAGTAAGAGCATAAGTGTGAGTGTGAATACCAATGCAAACAGTAACAATCCTGTAAGCAGTAGCGCAAACACAACTTCTTCTACGAACAACAAGGGTAGTCACCAGTTCGGAAATAAAACATTGTCTCCAGCCGAGCTCATACCAAAGAACACAGGAATTGAAATTCAACCCACAACCATTCCCATTTCTACCTCACAGATTAGTCAGCCACAAAATTCTGTTATGCAGAGCAGCTCCTCCACTGCTGCCCATAATAACAGTCATAAACATTCCCACCCACTATTACCGGACTCTGTGCAAGTGCCAAAGTCTGTTACCTTAATCCCCGTGAATCCAAATCAAATTACAGGAAACAACAACAGCAGCGGTAACACAGGAGCCAGAAGTAGTAACACGGGTAATACAAGTATGAATTCCTTGTCAGGGGCGACTCTATCGTCCCAAGAGAAAGCCTCATATGGAACCCAGCAACATAATAATCAAAATCGGATCAATTCGCATACATTTACACATCCCATTACTAATAAGAGCCTTCACCAGATTACAGTTACCGAGGTGCCTCCACCTCAACAGAAGCCGAGCGGAGCTAACAATGTTGTAGTTACCACCACAAGTACCACGCATTCCTCGATTAGTGTCAGCACAACCAACCCTATCGAGAAAGTCATCGCAAACGCTGCAAACAACAAGCCCCAGTTTAATGGACCAGGGAGTATGGAAATCACAAAAATCTATTGTGGAACTACAAACAAGGATAATCATGCTAAAAAACTGAAAGATAGAAAAGGCTTAGACATAAGTATCACAGGCACAGGGATCAATGTCAATGTTAATAAGCCCAGCCATAACAAGCTTGAAGAAGCTCTTCGTCAAAAAGTGAATATTGCTATTGGCGGTGGCAGCGGGTCCATCTCAGTGACCCCAGCACCACCACCAAATAACATGTCTATACTGGGTGCAACATTGACTGCAAACAACGCTAACAATGCGATGAACAACAAAATGAAGTCTGTATCTACAACAGCAGCCAATTTGCTGAGTGGGAAGATGCCACCTGGTATAACGATTGGACCGGCGACGGCTCCTCCATCGTCTTCATCATCAACACAAAACGCTTCTGGGAAAGTAAACAACTCATCCACTAATAATCAAGGTGGAAATAATTCCATGAACAACGCCAACGCAAATAATTTAGTGAAAAGCTTGGGAGTAACACTTCCGCCGCATCTTACAGCACATCCTCATAATCCGAATAGCATGAAGATATCTCAATCCTTGACTAAATCTGATAACATGAATACAGGAATGAATACAAGCTCGCTAAATACTAATAATAGTAGACTGCTGGGCAAGGACAATGTGTCCATAATTGGAAAAAGTAATTTGTCGCTTGGAACTGGAGGCCAGCAACAGCCTCCACCANAATAATAGTAGACTGCTGGGCAAGGACAATGTGTCCATAATTGGAAAAAGTAATTTGTCGCTTGGAACTGGAGGCCAGCAACAGCCTCCACCAGTAGAGATTACAATTAGTGCTAGCGGAAGTACAGGTAATAAAGGTCAAATGAGTATTAACCGAAGCGGGATCAGCATTGTGAATAAGTCTAAAACAAGCAATGACCCTCTTGCTTCTATCATGGATATTACACAAGGCCTTCAAAGGAAAAGTCCAAATCTTCCTGTAAATACTAGCAGTCCTGCTGCTAATAAAGATACAAAAGCAATGTCAACTTTGAACAGTACAGTTAATCAGCCGCAACAACAGGGTAATAAAAACGTAAACGTGTCAAACAAAAGGCCTTTTGATTTGGTCTCCATTGGCGGAGTTCCCCCTACTGGAAACACAATGCAAGGGAATGAGAACAAGAAAGTAGCAAAAGAACAAAATGATATGAAAAGGAGCCGGTCTGCTTCAAGTTCTAGTGAGACTGATAAGAGTAAACAACAGCAAAAAGGAAACAAAACTCAAACCACTGGGGAAATTCCTTTGGATTTGTCAGGTCGGGCTGCACGGGTGACACCGCCATTGAACATACCAAATCCTCGAGACTCTTCAAAGTCGCCAAGTGACAAGACAAAAAAGAGCCCTGAGAGTTCTGAAAAGCCTGGTTTCCCTATGATGACTTCATTTAGCCAACATCACTTAAATGCTGCTGGAGCTCTTGTTAATAAGAACTCTTCAACAGTAAATAGCCATCCTGGGCTTCCTAAACCTAATGTTGTT
Source organism: Salina celebensis (assembly GCA_036561885.1). Lineage (NCBI taxonomy): Eukaryota > Metazoa > Arthropoda > Collembola > Entomobryomorpha > Paronellidae > Salina > Salina celebensis. The sequence goes on from JAAXOA010004122.1 coordinate 5,144, forward strand.
AGTCACCAAATTCAAAAGCCCTCAGCGCCTCCAGCACCGGCGCCACAACCAAAAGCTATAAGTGTTTCTAAATTATCACCTAATCAAAGTTCTAAAATTGGATCTATAGTTGACAGCTTGGCCCAGAAACAAAGCCCAAGCGCAAATTCAGCAACAGCAGCAGCAACACCAACAACAACAGTTACATAACATGAAAAGTTCGCAAAACCAACAAAGTGTACAACACCAGAGCAGCCAACAAAAACAACAGCAACAGAAACAAACCCAGCAGCTATCTACTCCATCGCACATTTCCTCTGCGAAACCCCATCCAAGTCCAAGTAGCAGTGGGAGCATGCATACCGGAAGTAGTACTAGTGGAAATGCCACAAAATCTATGTCTACCAATAGCTCTAGCAAAGGCTCTCCATCATCTTCTCGTTTGACGAGCCCTATTACAGCCTCATCTGGTATTCCAATGACGTCACCCTCTCCACCGGGTAGTGGTGGAGTATCGGGAGAACATTTACGTAATTTATGGACCCTCTCCGATCCAGCAAACCGACAAGGCAAACTTAATCAGATGAATGAGCTCTTAGTAGCGGCCAGTTTATTCTCGCCTCCTGGACATCAACACACATTAGCAGGGGCTACTGCAGCACATCATCTTGTTGCAGCAGCAGCCGCAATGGCAGCCAGTGGCTCACCTACTGGAACAGGAGGGTCACCAGGAACAAATACCGGATTCAATTCAAACGTATTTGCAACTCAATTTGGTCACCATTTAGCAGCCCTTGGGGCAGCTAATAAAATTCCTCCAGGAGTATTTGAGCAACACATAATGGCTGCAGCGCTAAACGCTCATAATGCACAAGCCGCTGCTGCAGGTATGAGAATGCATCATCCTCATCCGTTTGCAGGTTCAATGAGTCCCCCATTAAACTTACCAAATGCTTTCTTCCCACCACACGGAGCACCCAGTGCTGCACAACAGCAACAACAACAGTCCCTTGCGACATCACCAAAAGTTGCCAGTGTAAACTCTAAACAAGCTTCCAGTCCTGGAGGAAATTCAACCGGGGCTAGTGGGAAATCTAATAATCAAATGGGCTACAATCCTCTTTTTTCCCATTCAGTTCCAGTGCCTACACAAAAGTCTCCTAGTGTAGCTCCAATTCCTCCAGCGTCCATGAAATCTCCAACAACAGGACAAGTTCTTCCGTTTACGACTACCTCATCTGGCACAACCAACAACACAACAGTTAATACGCATGCAAACCATATGAATATTACTATTCAACATGATATCAAAGCAGACCAGCAGCACACATCATTCTCATAATTCCCTTTCCGGTAAAACTTCTCGTCAGCATCATCATGACTCCCCACAAACACATTCCAACACTACAAGTTCAAACAGTAGCAGTAACAAGAGCGGAAAGATCAATGGTACTTTGTCAACTGCTATGCCAGTTTTTCCTCCAGGAATACATAACCCTCTTTTACCATCTCGCAACAGCAGCAATTCAAACAATTTTCAACCTTCCAACACGTCTACCCCAGCTAATAAAAATCTGAGTAGTTTAAACAGAGCTCTTACTTCGCCTGCCGCAAACTCAAGTAAAGGTGCTATACCAAACAGTATGAAAATTTCAAATTTTTTGCCAAACAAGCCCAAGGACTCCACATCAAATGCAAATGATGAGGCTACTATTACCAGTGGAAGCAATTTTGGAATTATGCAAGCAAAACCCAATTTTTCCTTGTCACCAACTCGTCAACCAAACAATTTAATTCCTCCTTCATTAAATCTCCCTCTAAATCCTATTCCTACATTTCCTCATAAAGAAAGCAGTTCTCCCGTTGCATCTCCAATCAGTCCAGTAAAAGGCTTGTTGGCAGCTGGAGGACCCAAGCCAAGCACTATGACTTGTGCGTCTCTCCTGCTTCCCGACTTTTCTCCAGCTCCACATCCTCAAGCTCATCATTTACTGAGTACATTAAGCCCACCAAAAGGGGATCATAATAATACTCAACATCATCATGGAGCGAGCTCTTCAAGCCGTCTCAGCAACAGAACCCCTTCTTCAGACTCCGTTTTATTATCTCCTTCAGGTTCTCTGTCCAGCAGCAAAATGATTTCACCTGGTTCATCTACCAATAAGTCGCACACACCAACTAACAAGGATGGGTCTCGCCCTTGTGATATATCACAACAAACTCGCAACAAGTCTCTATCCCCAACAAAAGAAATATCGAAGAAAGAGATTGGAAGCAGCACAGCAGGACCAGTCTTGGGTATACCTGGGCTTAACAATAAAAACTTTTCTGCTCCCGTCTCCTCATCTGTAAGCCTCAGTTCACTCGCCAGACCAATTCCAACCATTCCTGCATTCTTAAATCGATCAGCTACTGCTAATCCTGCTTTGTTGTCTTCCACAATGAACATTCATAACTTGCCTTTACACGCTGGTAAAGAAGGTTTACTACAAAAAGCCACTTCACCTGCCAAGTCTTCGTCATCTCTTCCAGGTGCACCTGTATCGATGAGTAATGAGCAACATTCCCACTTGTCTTCGCCTGTATTCCCTTACCCCGGTGTGTCTGTCCCAGTACAGGTGAAACTACAGGATGAACAGGATGTAGCTCTGGCTGCAGTTACTCCTCAGCTTCCTCCAACTTTATCACCATCATTATCACACAGCGTTTCTCTCAAATCTGAAGTAAATAAGCTTTTAGCTGCAAAAGAGGAAAAAGTAGATGAGAAAAGAAAGAGATCGTGCTCTTTCGACCAGACTTTTCCACAACAGCAACTCTCAAACTCTGTGAAATCGGATAACTCATCAGAGCAAATATTTGATGGAAAGGAGAAGACCCGCTCTGAAGTTCCACCACCAGCAAAGCTTCAAAAAATTGAAATGCAAGCAAATATGATTTCTGCTGTAAAAAGTGAGAATGTAGCTCCCGTCTCGGAGAATAGGAGTGAAAGCACAGAAAAGTGTATTTCTAGCGAGGGAGTTGTTGCAGCAGGAGCAAAGAGTGAGTCACTGCTCGAGGCACAACGGGAGTCAAAAATAGAAGAGGGTGAGAGAATTGAAAAGATGGATAGGAGGAAGGAGGGAGATGATGCCGTTGTGGTGGCAGGAGCAGATCCCCAAACTCAATCGACAAGCTCTCCAGTGCAAGAATCCTGCTTGTCCACTGCTGAAACAAAAACTCTACATAAGAATGATACAGTAACTTCATCGCCCATTACAGTAACGGAGATTTCAAGTGAAAATGTAGAAGCTTCTCTTGTAGACGGAAAAACAGATGCACACATACAGTAGCAATGCTGACGATGCAGCTAGTGAATCTACTGTTCAAGCGGAAGTAGCCAAAACTCATATTTCAGTGGACAAGATCAGTCAACCAAGTACAGCAGAGTTATTTGTCAGTGGCAAAACTTCCCCGAGTTTTGTTGAAAGTTTGAGAAAATCTGATGAAAGTCAGGATGTCAATATACCAAAGAATGATACAAACCGCAGTGATATTGCGGCCGAGGCTGATGTGGAAATGAAATCTGAAAAGATTACAGAAGAGGGGAAATGTGAGATATTGGAAAACCAGTCAAGTATGGAACATTCCAATGGAACTGTTATGGCTATTGAAGTAGATGCGAAAGAGAATGCTGATCTTGAAGTAGCTGAAAGAAAAATTAGAGAAGAAAGAGTGACAATTTTAAAGGCGACAGAAGACGAGGATATTGATGTGGACGTTGTTGACGATGATGAGCCCATGGAGGTCAACACTGTTCAGGCTGTTGATAATGCAGATATTAATATGATTAAAGGAGATTCTCCTGCTGCTGCTATTGAGCAAGAGGCGATGGAAGTTGTAAATGATGATGAAAATGGTAGCGAGATAATTGAATCTCAACCTGAGACAAACACTAGTCTACTATCGTTTGGCGCTAGGACTGAAGACGTTAATAATTTGGAAGATGATGATAAAGATATGATAAGGAATAGCCCAGAAAACATAGTCGAGGAAGTCGCGGAGAGTGAAACACATAAAGACCCCGTTGAGATATCTGTAGACGTGATCGAAACAGAAAAAGTTGAAGAAACCGAAAGTTTGAGCCAGGTACAAGGAGAAGAGGATATTTCCCTTGCTGCTGACAAAATTGAAGTTGAATCAACTTTCCTAGCTGTGAATGAGTCGAGCAATTTCTCACAGGATGACTCGGAATGTGGAGATCTTATAATTGACTTAGGCCCTGGAGAAAATGAAGAAGACGACGATGGCAATGAGCACGATGTGGGGAACGATGAAATTAATGAAAAAGCGACAGAAGAGCTAGAAACTCAAGGTGACTCCAACGAGGCAGTTGTAGTTTTAGAAATAAAAGAATGTGGTGATGTTAGCTCTCCATCCGCTACACAGACCAAAGAGGATTTACTCATAAATGCTGGTTTATCGATTATAGCTAGAGATATTGATGCTGATGAAGGTGAAACAAATCATGTTGTGAAATCACCTGCTGGTGAAGGCGAACAAGTTGATAATAGTAAAAGCAGCGAGGCTGTTGAGATGTTAGCGAAAATAGAGAGTTGTGAGACAGAACAACAAGTTGCTCCTGCCGAGCCATTGAACCAAAATTCCATTCCCAATCAAATAACCATAAATCCAGACTCAATTGAAGTAAATGGAGTAATAAAAATGAACATGGAATTAGAAAATCGTGAAGAAAGCGAAACATCCAATGATGTAGCAGTATGCCCTGAAATCATGTTACAAGATAATGTTGTAGCTTCCAGTCCAGCTCCTCAGAGCATGAATAGTCAAGAAGAAAGGGGAGCTGAGGAAGATGAGTCGGAGCACAGTGGGAATATCGATACACTTGAAGAGAACAATAAAACTGCCAGTGAGTCAGAGCCAAACACCGATGCCAAAGTCGAATCAAACACGCAGTTGGACTGGGCCAGTCCAGTTGTGGACAACACTGTGAAGGACAATGAAACTGACAACGATATGGGATCATCTTCTGAAGTCATTGTCACAAAAAATGAGGAGGAGCAGGAGGAATCTATGCAAGGTGAACTTGTGATTGAAACTGAGCCTGAGCTACCTACTTCAATACCTAATGAAGGTCAAAATACAGAAACACAACATGAGGATATAAGCGCTCATGTCGCTGAGAATGTTACAGAGGCGAATTACGAGCTAAGCACACCTGTAGTTTTCCCTGAGCAAGAAGTCAGCGAGAAAGAAGAAGAGAAAGCTGATTTAAAGACTGATGACAACCAGGTTTCGCATGAGACAATAGATTCTTCACTTTGTGCAGCTGAAACTGACATTGATATGGAGACTAGTATGGAGGTAGACCAAGACACTCCAAATGAACCAGAAAATGCTACAGACGAAATGGTCATAGATGTAGCAATGGAGGAACCAAGCGAAGCGGTGACAGTTCCTGAAATTGATGAAGTTTCTATGCAAATGGAAATTGACAATGAGCCCATTGTTCCACCCGAACAGA
>JAAXOA010004123.1:0-10643 GCA_036561885.1 Salina celebensis
TACTATTTTTTGTCCCTCCGTTTTGCACCCATCGGCTTTTGGCCAGCAAGTCTGTGGACATCCTTCTCCTTCGACGCATTTCTCCACCCCATCATAATATGAACCTTCGGGGCATTGTTTCTCCACGCGACCCCACTTGCCTTCTACACAATCATCCTTGTTGCGCTGGCATGTGAAATACTGCAGATTATATGTCGTTAAAAGTTTTTCACAAATTGATCTGGCATTGTAAAGAATGTAGTAATTTATTGTCACGTCTTCGTGCAAAATTATAATATTACCTTGCTGCAGTCGTATATATGACCAAAGCTTTGTCCTGGTTTACTTTCGTCACAATTGGCATACTCGGGTGCAGGTTCATAACACCAGGGACACTTTCCATCTACGCATTTTCTTTCAGATGTGTCAAAATACTGTCTTGTGGGACATTTTCGTTCCTCCCATTCTCCAGTTCCAGTGTTAAGTGGATTCATGCAAACTAAAACATAATTTCGCCTGAGTCTAGAATATAAGTGTGGGTTAAAATGGCAAAGTGGGGCTTTAAGCAGATGTTTGAGATTTACTTCGAAGTTTGAATTAAATCCTGAGTAATAAATTTGAAGCTTGTTGATAAATGGTATCATTCAATAGTCAAAGTGTTTGTAACTCAGACTCAGATCGCACCAACGAAGTCACTACCATTTTGCATGTAAAATTGACTTTGACTACATTTTCCAACCATACAGATACAATTTTGGAGGGGTAGAAATCTTAAGGGCACGTTTTCAAACATCGTCTTTCAGATTTCGTGATTGAATATTTTTTTTTTGTTTACCCCAACCCCCCGGAACGTTACCCCGCGCAAAATGCTATGTCCACTGCAAACTTTTTTTAACGATGTCTGATAAAGCGTGCAAAAAAAAATAATTTTTAGTGAAAAAAAAAGTTTGCAGTGGACATAGCATTTTGAAATATATCGAGTCAAAGTTACAAAAAATCCTATTGGCTGTGGCAATGTAAGATTAACATGGGCAGTATAGTCGTCCTGTCACTGCTTGTAAGCGAAACGCGAGCTGGCAATCTGCCTGGCAGCATGTAAAACAAAGTGAAGTGATCGAATTGATGCGATTTGATACCACATATAAATTCATCAGTTCATCAGTTCAAGTTCAGCAGCTTCAAAAAAGACCAACACGCTTATTCTTTAAAATCTTAGATTTCAGATTTGAACTTTTTCTCCGATAAAATGAGCCACGTTAACTCCTTAACCGCAAGAATTTTTTCGAAAAAATTTTACGTTCCTGAGATATATAGGGTTTTGTAGAACACTTGGGCTCCGCTTTTTCTGTCCAACGGTAATAGTTACTAAAATAGTTTTGTCTGTTCTGGGTACCTTATCCAATTTCTAGGAGAGCATTATTGAAATTTGGAAATAAGTTAAAATTTAAGCCTGAAAAAGTCGATTTAAAAAAGGGCTTTTTAATGGCTAAAATATACCATCTCTGAAATCAACTTTTTTAGGCTTAAATTTTAACATTTTTTCAAAATTTCGGAAAGTGCTATCCTAGAAATTGGATAAGGGGACGTGTATTTAGAACGTCACGCCCAAAATTGGGTTTTCGGTACCCCTACCCCCTCTGTCACGCTAATGTCACAAACTTTGAGGTACCCACACTCCCCCATGTCACAGTCACAGCCAGCCGTATATAAAAAAAACAAGATTTACCATTAGTGTAATGAAACAACAAGAAGCATGTAGGCTCATAGTTAAAAGTCCGTTTCCCTCCAGGCAAGATTTAATTGCCCTTTTTAATCAATAATATGATGGTACAATCTAATGCTAGCTGCTACATTCCGAGCTCACGGTAACTCATCGCATGATGGTCGACAACTCGTACGTGACAGTCACAGAAAAATTCTTGGCCTACCCCCCCCATGTCACACCAGGTCACACAAAACCAAGTAACCCTCTCCCCTCAGGGCCGTTACGTTCTAAATACACGTCGCCTAAGGTACCCAGAACAGAAAAAAAACTATTTTTGTAACTAATACCGTTCGCCAGAAAAAGCGGAGCCAAGGTGTTTTACAAAAACGTATATATCTCATGAAAGCAAAATTTTTTGGAAAAAAATCTTTCGGTTATGGAGTTAAGGTGGCTCATTTTAACGGACAAAAAGTTTAAATCTGAAATCTGATATTTTTAAGGATGAGCGTGTTGCTCTTTTTTGGATCTGCCTCTAGGCACAATACTTCCCTTTATTTCAAATAATTAACGATTGTTCGGAAAGGTTTTGTTCATGGGGTTCATTGAGTCAGACAATTTAGCTATTAGAAACAATGATGTCTCTAACCGTACGGTAAAGAAACTTTGAATTGAGCAATTAGCTAATTGGATAGTTGTTTAAGTGCTGCAATAATAATCTTCCAATACCCAAACTAGGCTAATCAAGAAATCGTATTACTTTCAGCAAAACCAAGTTTAACACTGCTTACCTTTATATTTTGTACAGCTCTCGACAATTTCATATTTTTCCTCGTGTTGAATACACGGTTTCGTAATTGTTGTATTTGTTGGACATGAAAAAGTATCGACACATTCTCCTAGTGTCTCATCATAAAACATGTCATCTTCACAAAGGCCGGTTAAGTGTCCAACATAATGTTGACCACACTCGGGTCTCTTCTCTGCCTTGCATATAATGTACTAAACAAACAGAAATACTTTAAATTAAACCTTTGTTACATAATCTGAAAGATTAGCTAGTTTGATAAGTACTTGGTGGCAGTTTTCAGGGTCCACTACTGTGCAATTGGCTGATTTGCAGGCAACATGCGTGAGCAAACAGTCATCTTTAAAAATAAAAGTTAGTTAGTATACAAAGCTGGATTAAATGTATCTTTGTGGTGTTAGAACTTACTCGGAGGAACAAAACTCTGCTTTGCATTCGTAATACAAAGAAAGAGCCACAGTGAGCTAATGCAAATAACAATAATTTTGTACATAGTCCCTGAAAACGGTGGTAACTATGCGGGAGTTTCCGGTATTTCTTGGTAATCCCTTTTAACCAGATGTTCTCTCAACGAACACGGATTTTTATATGAGACCAACAAGCCGGTAACAAGTTCTCTCCTGAACAATTGTCTGATTGGTAATATAACACTGATTGGTATTAATTGCGTATTAATTAACCACTCTGACGTAAATGAAGTAATTGTCACCCGCGCTGATGAAGGCAATATCATATCACAGTTTTTGTATAACATGCAATCATCCATTTACATATCGCGTATGCAGTCTTATAATCAAAGCACCAGGTCAATGAAATTAATTATCTGCTTAGTCATAATGGGTACATTAAATTAACAAAACATGATTAGATTCATGTGTTGAAGATCATCTACGATTACATTTCTTTTTCACAATAAGATCGGTCACATCTCGATAAGTGTCATCTTTAGACGATGGTTTTTCCTACTTGGCATATATATATCTCTGGACTCTGGACAGGTATTGTTATGAGTTAAATGGGAACAAAAATATGCATGTACATATTCTATTTCCGTTAATTCAAGATACAGCCGTCTGTGCTTAGCGTGCATTTTAGCTTTACCGACATCCACTATCAGCTGACTGAAATGCACGCTAAGCACAGACGGCTCTATCTTGAATTAACGGAAATAGAATAGTCTATGCTACACCTTCACTCGTCTGTTGCTTAATTATGCAAGAAATATAGTTATAATGAGCGTAGAACTCCAAACGAGTCCAATGGACTGACGATTTCATTCACCTTGAGCATCGTCTAAACTTAGAACTATCCGGCGAAAAAAGAAATGATACCCGTTTGAAAACGTGTGCTTAAGATTTTTACCCCTCCTCTTTTTAAGTTGTATCTGTATGGTTGAAAAATGTAGTCAAAGTCAATTTTACATGCAAAATGGTAGTGATTGCGTTGGTTCGATTTGAGTCTTAACATTTTAATTAAACTGATAACATTTTGTTTCACATTTCTCATTTTACCCCAATTCTTAGTTTCCTGTTTTTATGTTTCATTTTCGTAATGATATTTTCATTGTATTGATAAACTTGTCTGAATAACTTGATTGCAGAGTTTTATTTCACAGATAAGAGGAGTTTATGAAAAAGGAAGAGAAGTACGAAGAAAAGAATTGGTAATTTAGGGAGTTGTGAGCCATTCCAAAAGCACCTTTTCATTTTTAACCTTAGCATAACTTCCGCAAAGCTGGCAAAGTTTCCTCTTCATTTTGCATCCTACACAAAAAAAATAAAAAAATAAAATATTATGGCATTGATAGAATAAAAAACATCGTGAATTCTGTCTTCCAAAGTTAGACTTTGAGCATCTCAATTGCAAGATTCTGCAGTTTTTCATACTGGACGACCTTTACAAAGATAAGCGAAGGGGGAATCCGGATTGAACCACGCATCCGGTTTCATGAGTAAAATTCGACAAGAAGAAAACGTTTTGTTTGCCCAGCATAAGACAGAACTTAGCCGTAATTAATGTGTTTACAAACTACAAACTTCAGCAAAAATGTAAGCAAAACAGATTCTGAACGCCCGTCTGCGATGAAAAATTAAGAGCGTGACTCATCCTCCAGTGGAAATTATCCAGAAATCTGCCCGAATAAAAATGTTAAATATCTAAAAATCATCTTAACTTTTTAATTTTAACCAGTACCAAAATTAGTTTCGCGCGTCGTAAAATCAATTAGAATCCCTTAAATCGTCAATCATGCAGGACATAAATGAATAAACACAAAACCACAGTGCCCCCAAACGCTCCTGCCAGACCCTGCAATGCAGGGGGCCGGGACACAAAAGTTGCCAAAAAGGGGCCGGGGCAGGGGAATAAATTCGGGATTTTGTCCAAACCTGGAGAGTGCTGCAACCAGAAACGGCTGAAAAAGAGAAAAACATAACACGTGAGACAGTCACAACTACTTAATTAGCCTTCTGGACATTTAAATTGACGTTGGTTAAGCTCTAGGTCACGATTTGGTTAGAAATTCGACCTTAGGAGTGAATTGGCAGGGGGGCCGGGACCGTTGTAGGGGCGGCACTGCAAAACCATTTCAGATTATGGAGTTTTATGAAGGGTAAAATGAGAAAATTCACTACTAAAACTGTTCTTAAACCAATTAAATAATTCAAAACATGATTTTAAATGTGTACATGATTAAGAGAACCAATTCAGTAAAATTTTTGAAAAATTAAAAGCTGGAGTACACTGATAATTGCGTTTGAATTCATGTCATTTCCGCCAAATTCACACAGTTAACATTCATATCACCTTACATATTAGTCTTTTCAATTTCAATTATCTCTACAAAACATGCATAATTAACTTAAATCTTGACCTAAATATTCTTCACACCAGTTTAACTGTGTGGAAAATAAAACAAATACAACATGAATTCATGTTTTATTTCTTTCTCCATGATTAATTCTAGCGTTCAAAATGGGAGGGAATTGAATACCTTAATTAGGAGAGCTTTTAAATTGTTAACTGACTTGGTGACGAAGAGGGTGATTTAGTTAAGAATTCGGTTTGTTAATCACGGTGTGTGAATGATTTGACAACTATTCAGGAAACGTTTGATATTTTAAAAAGATTCTTCGATTAAATGACTGCCTTTAAAAGAACGGTTAAAATTGATTGTCATTAAATTATCCCTGTTAAATGTACGGGCATAGGGTGGAATAGTTTGCGTATTTCAATTTCAATGCATGCATCTGATTTGTAGCTGCTCACTCATCCGTTCCGATGTTCAATGAGTCTCGTAGATGCAGCTTCTTGAGAATGAATGAAAGTCGAAACCAGTGGTGTCACTCGTAAAATAGGCGAATTGAAATGTAATGTAAGAAATACGTACGGTTATAATATACAATTGTATATCATTGAAACAGCATCAAAACAGTGTTTATGACATCAGAGAATAAGTATATTTCTCCTACATATTACCCATTTGGTAAAGTTTACATAAACCTGTCAATGAATTGGAAATAGTGGCTATATTGTGTACTCTCATAAAAACGACCAGCGGCTAGTTCTGAATGGACCGATTGATCATAGCTCTCTTAAATTTTGATTGCTGTCAATGGTAAAACACGCATGATATTTTGATGCAATCTGTACTGCGACACAATATTTGTTTTGTAATCAAAAGAATTTTGTTGCGTTGCCAACAAATCTATTTTTAATCTACAAGAAATGAAAAAAATATGTGTACTTTGTCTATTCATGCTTTGCGCCACATCGCACTTTAAGAAGGCGGTTCGGTCGCAAATTGTTTCATGATATAAATATTGTATAGATAACAACCAGACAATTTCATAGGGACGAAAATTTTTATGGGATCATTTATAGCATGCAAACAGCGAGTAAAATAATGGAATCAACTGAGGAAGTTTTGTTTGCGTAGGAAACAAACATCGAAGGCTTTTTTGCATGGAAGTTGGACGTACTACATTTATCGAAATCGAGCATGTTTGAAACCGTGGACGACCAAAAAAAATATTTAACTTACCCTAAGGTTTTATTAATTAGTTTGCTTGTTCATCGGCTTAGTTTTCTTGATGCTTAGTATATCTTAAGAATATATTTATTACAGTTGGATTTACATAGTTGCATAGAAAAACAAAATTTTTAGCAGAATTATGATGATTAAACAATATTAAAATTTTCTTGTTATTGCATATTTGTATTGTATATTTGAATGAAACATTCACAATAAATACTACACACAAACAAGATACCTCCTGGAAAAGTCATACAATTTGTTCATTGTATCGTATTGTCTTTATTGCAAACACCAAACATTCCATTTACACAGGTTAAAAGGCATGGCAGTTCATATAGTTTAAGAATACGAAGTCAGATAAAGGTCAAGCTACATGATAATCACAGAAACAAGTCATAAAAATAATATTTTCTTTAATCTTACAACCAAACAGCAAAAGTTTCCAGTTACTACTAGTTGTCGAACAATAAAAAGCTCTAGACATAAAGATGGTTTGCAGCAATACATTTTCGCTACGTATTATTCAACCAAATAATGAAAAAACGGCCCTTCGCAGGCAAGCAGTGAATGTGTTAACAGACTTTTTAACAAACTCAGCGTTCATAAATAACTAATACGTTGAAATAATTTTATGCATGACAATATCATTGTTTTATATTTTGTGAGTTGTCTCTAATCATTCCAGTAATTACTTTCACAACTAACTCAACATCTTTGGTTTTCCGGCAACGCGCATTTAATAACAGGCACCCAACACAGGCCAGAAAATTCTAAAGTTGTTAAAATATAAACAATTTTGCATGCAATTTGATAACAGGTTGTCATAGTTACATTCACATCGGTAAAACAGTTGACAATATAGGCATCAGTATGCATCAATTTTCCCAGGTCCTGTTCTTGGCCCCTAGTCCAACTCTTTTTGAAATAAACTTGAATCAAACCAGCCTAAAATGGATAACATTTCAAATAAGCACTGATTGAAGTCAAGTCTGACAAGCTTTTCACATTTTTCTCCCATTTAAAGTTTTCACCTACTTTTCCAGTCGTCAGGAACCTCCTGAGAACTTTCCTGATAGGTTTTGTTGATGGTCAATTTAACCACATCTTTTATTTTTATTGACCTTCACTTGGCTACAAGTGGGTCTTCGATAGCGAATTGTGATACACTGGTAGATTTTCATCCGGTGTACCTCCTCTTGTAAAATAACACTGACGTTTGTCTTAAGCTTCATTTTTCTCTCAGAGATAAGGGATTTTATTACAACCTTGTTGGCATCAACCAAATCAGGGCCTTGGAGCGAACTCGAAGGTCTGGAATGCAAACATCTTCTAATCAAGCCTTATATTATGTAACTCAAAAATGTATCCTGTGTGTGTGTTACCGTTAGCAAGGACGCGAGTAAAAAAGTGACGCCATAATCATCAGACGCATCATGACATAGAGTATGATTCACATAGGTTATCTATAACGCGGCATTTTATCACTTTCTGTTTCTTCACAATTACTGCATGTGTATCCCATTTATGTATTTATATTTACTCATGTTTATTCTATTTCATTCATCTTTAAATAGTGCTAACAAGAGTTTGCAAAACACGTCCGTATGATCAACTAATGTTGATACCATATCACACCCAGTGAATATATTCTTAAAGAGTACTAATTACCAAAAGTAGCGATAATGTTAGGATATTCATCTTGTTATCGTAGAATATTCGCAATATAAAGTCGGCCAGTGTCAACCGGCTTTCTGATTCAATCTTATCATTGAGAGTAAACTTTATCTTGTATGAATAAACCGCTGCCCAACTGTAATGAAGGCGTAAGTTGTCTTTATTCAGCTTAGCTTTTTCTAATATAAATACCCCTTAGACCAAAAGTTTCCGTTTTTCCGATTTGAAAATTTCAAACTTTCACGTTGTTAACTTTAATCTAATTATAAAATGTGTGCCAGCAGCTAATGTGGAAACAAACGGTTCATTACACTTTTTCAAGATAAAGGCATTTTATTTGTTACAAAATAGATTATGATATCATGGTGCAGAATGCCGTTACAATACGACGTTCATGCATATAAATCTTTGCAAACGTGTCCTCGTTAAAAACGAATCACAGGAACAGTTTATTATTTGTGCCAAGATAACTTGGATTACCTGATTGTGACATTTCAGCACAAACTAGAAATCAGGGACGCCAGGACATAATTACGCATTTAACAAAGTGCATTTTCAGAGAACACAACTACGAGGCGAGATTTAAAAGGTGGCTCCAAATTGACTTCTAATAAAAGCAAAATTTCATTCAATGAAATATTTGCATAAAAAAGTCACTAAGAGCTTATGTTCGACTAACATCTACCAATGGATTATGAAACTGCACTGACAAATGTGTGACCAAATGTTCTGATGCATTCTTGAATGAAAACGAATTTGGTAACAGTTGTGCATATGATATTTTTGTTCTATGCCTCTGCCAAACATTTTGCGTTAATACAAGACCGGAAAATATATAGCTCATCATTACATAAATCTTAAACAATCTCTGAATTTTGGTTTAGCCTGTTAGCTCAGTTGAAATTTCTATTCAGCTCCAGTTTTTCTACCAAATAGCGATTTCTGGCTTTTATACCTCTCAACGGATCAACTAAACTTTGATAACGGCCATCGACTACACACATATAGCTCAAGTTGGAAGCATCTAAACTTCCGGAAATTAGGTAGGAAAATCGGAGTTGGAAATGTAGCATCTTTCATGATCTACGAAATACAATTTTTTAGCATATGTACATAACGCTCTTATTTGAGATTAACATTGAATGAATATTCAATCGAGGATAAAATAAGAAATCTTGGTTTGCTAATAAAAACTTGCATGTGCTATCCTTTCGATTAATATTTACAATAATGAAAAATATGGACATAAGTAGCCTGCAATAGTACGAGATATTATTCATGAAGCTAAATTTTCTTAATTCATGGATTTGTTAGAGATACTTTTGGTTATTTGTATGCAGTTCAAAGTTGACTGCTTCTTGTACCTCCAAAATTTCCGTTCTTTCTATTAAATTTTTTTAATAGCAGACCGGTGTTTTAGCTGGATATTTGAAAGAGATGCGAACCATCACTATAAAATAATTTGCCCATTGTGGTCTGTTTTTCTAGCGGTAAAGGAACCAACAAACAAGCAACAGCTTGAAGCGTTGATAACCTGTACATAAAAATATCATTATGCGATGCTTCCGGTTGCAAGGATAACTTTTAAAATACAAAGGACCTTCACTCTTTAGAAGTTTTATGGCTTTTTTTTCTGGTCTGGTCAGTGGGTATGTGTAACTTAAATCTGTACAAAGACCTTATTAGCAGTATAAACATACTTTAATCAAACAGCATCCATGAGAGACGAAAATCAGCGGGGTGGGGTATTTCCGGTCGGTGTGATGCAAAAAATCTCCAGGCACAGACGCCTGCAAACAGGTAAGCTGGTTGGAAGTTCTGACCTCATTTTCCAGTTATGACAATGAAATGAGTCCTCTGAAACATGCAAAAACAATTTGTAACATAAACGTGTTGCTTGTAGCTCCATTAATTACTGGAGTCATTTAAACTTACAATTTGTTCCATGATGATAAGTTTTCAGTTCTAACTTTTTCACGCGTTGCACTTCAATGGCATGACGAAAGATGCTAACATATTGTCTCGCGTTGCTGAATGTTTCCAGCCTATCACAGTTCGGAAGCGTCATTGGAGTGTCTTGGTTAAGAAAACATTCGCACGCTGCCGCTTTTCTAATTTGGCCGATGAAACAATATTTTCGCCGATTACTTTAAACAAAATCAACGGCATATTGATATGAAGAAACTAACAAGCTTTTACTTAGAACAAATTCAAACGGATGATACACTTACCAGCGAACATCAATCCAGGCTCATAACAACTTGTTTTCTCATGCTGAAATAAAAAACGGTCAAGTGATTTTAAACGGAGTATAAAGTCCAATTTCTCTATCTGTAACTAGCAACGGAGACTGCTCGACTAAAGTAACAGTACGAAACAGACGCAGTTGCTAACCAGAATGTGAAATTTTGTTGATAAGCCCAACTTGCGATGCGTTCTTTACA
>JAAXOA010004124.1:0-10640 GCA_036561885.1 Salina celebensis
TTTATGCGTTATTTTGGCAAAAAGACAAAAGAAAATGATAGATTCAAGAGCACTGATAGTAAATGTGAGCTACCTCCATTACCTCCTTCTCCTTTTCAACTAATACTTTATAATGCCCTATTACAAACACCGCAAACATTTTTTCGCAGTTCTTTTCAGCTTGATATCAATGAATTCAGTATAGAACGGAGAAAGTCCCGATACTGATCCGGAGAAAACAGAGAAAGCACACATGAATGTAAACATATCCCTGCGTTGGTCAAGTTTTATCCATCGATGAATCATGTTATGAATAATAAAAACAGCTACATTACGTTCTAAGCCTGAGATCAACGAAAGAGATTGTTACAATTTTTGATTGATTAGACCCAATTTGTAATTCTTGCAAATTGTTAAATGGCTCCTGCTGACTTGCTTCAATTTTAGAAAGCCCATTTATTTCTCATATCAAAATCATTCGGCATACAAGTAAGAATGCTTATTGTTCTGAACAACAGCATCAACAACACTATTTATAAAGACAAATTATAAGCAGAAGAATATTTATATTTGATTTTAACAAATCGTTAGTTTTTAGTAATGTAATCAGCAAACATGAATGAGCTATAAATCTACAAAACCACTGAATGCGTAACATATAAGTGAGACTACAAAAATGTAACAATTGTAATGTAACTGTAATGTAAACTATGTGTTTTGACCGGATTCTCTCTTTTTCAACCACACACATTTCCTATTTCTGAATAAAATCGTTAAATGCAGTTAAGAAATTGATAGTATTCATTAATTCAGCCTGGAAAAAATTGATTTTCAACTCTTTGTTCACAATACCCACATCTCCTGCGGGAAAAGCCAGAGGCCTACAACTTTTCACAACTCTCCTAAGATATTTCATACTTTTAATCTTACTTAATTGCCTTTTCCATCTAGTTAGGGTTTGTAATGACAAGTCATTTACGAGACAAAAAATATACATTGCCATCATGAGAAGCAAAAGGCAGCCCAGCGCAAGTATTGCCGATGCAGCTGCAATAAGGTACTGTTCCCTCGTCAAACAAATAGTTAAAGCAACAATGGAACCTTGTAAACAGAAGCCACATGCCCCAAATATTGCAGTGACCATTACCTTTTCAACCTCAAACAACACATTCCTATCGATTTGTAGCTGACGGTACTTTATAATTGACACACTCTCCAGTGAACTTTCCATCAACATTTTCTGGAGTATCAGCATAACCGAACCATGAAGTACATCCGAGTACAAAAGTCACGCGAACACTAGTAAATGTCATATGCGCCAAAACATACACAACCACTACGCGTACAACCTTTCCTAGAAATAGTTGGGAATTCCAGACTAAAATAGTTCGTAAAAATGGAACTTCAACCCGTTCCAGAATCAAATGAGCCGTTCCTATTAGCAGTACATGCAATGGATCCCAATTCATCATAGTTCCCACAAATGCCATGATATAAGAGAGAGAACAAACGGTCAAGAAGACAAAGATGAATATTAATAAATGATTGTAACTTTCTATGGATTTTCTATTTTTCAGTTGGTATTCGCTCCATGATTCTTCCATTTTAAAACGGCAGTTGCTGTTGGAAACCAGATCTTGACCGAATGAAAACATACAAATGTCACTCACAAGAGATGAGGCGATTATTTGAAATGAGAGAAGACATCCAAAAATATGTTCTAGCGAGAACTCGTTGTTTGTGCGGGCAAGGTGAAAGGCTACAATTAGAAGAGCGCAGACGATAGTTTTCCACATAAAAAGCAGTGAGAATTTCAAATTTACTTTGAGTGGATTCTTTCCATTATACAAACGCCAAACGCGGCATGCCGGATCCCAAATTAAAGGAAAAGGGACGATTTGGTACTTGCTTAGACTCACTTGGAGATTTAGGGCAGAGTAAACTTGTTCGGAAGGCATCTTTCAGCAACGTTTTGGATGCCTTGTCTTGCCAGCTCCAAAATATGAATACGACAACTACAGCAACAGTACACAGATTATGGAAATTATCCAACAATTTTCTTGAAATTTGGACCAGTTATTTTATTTTAATAGGTCTACATTCTGCGTTTTATGTACAAAGGAAAATTACAACCGTTTCGATTTATTGAATTGTCATGGCAAATTTAGTCTTTACAAAAAATTAGAAACCAGTTCTAGTGCTCGCAATTATGCGAAAAAATTGGATATAAGACAAAGATCGCAGTACGTATTCCAAAAACTAACTACAACCTGTGCTAATATTACAAGAACTACATTTCATATTTGTAAAAAACCATTTTTTCCTACTACCAGAGTTGTTTCCCTATTTTTTCATTCTTCCAGAGTCGTAGGTTTGCCATGTGCACTCCAAACGAGAGTTCTCCATGATGCGATGCGAGATGCTAACTAAGTACTATTAAATTAAATACTATTATTGTTGCACTATTTTCAGTTTCTGATACCTATTTTTGAATAAAATCTTTAACTGCTGCTAGTAAATTAATAGTGTTCATTAGCTCAGACTGAAAGAAATTCATTTTCAACTCCTTATTGACAATACCCACGTCCCCCGCTGGGAATGCAAGAGGCCTGCAACTCCTCACAACTCTCCTCCAAACCTTTATACAAGATACTGGTAGTTTGCCCACTTCCCTTTCCCATCCAGTTAGAGTTCTTAGTGACAAATCGTTTAAAAGACAACAAATATACAATGCCATTAGAAGGAAGAACATGCAAACGACGGCAAAAAGTCCTCCACCTGCAGCAATCAAGTACTGTCCCCTTATCAAACAAATAGTGCATGTAACAATAGAAACTTGCAAGCACAATCCACAGCCGCCAAACACCGCTGTGACCAAAACTTTTTCGCATTTGAATAAAACATTTCTGTCAATTTGAAGCTGACGGTATTTATTCACGGACGAGTTTCCAAGGGGCTCGTTCAATAGCATTTTCTGGAGCCTTAACATAATGGCGCCAGACACTCCAATCAATATATACCCTACCCTAACACTGACATATGCCATGTGTGCAAATGCATAAAGAATCACCATGCGCACAATCTTTCCTGGAAATAGTCGGGAATTCCAGTCCAACACAGTTTTAAGAAACGGAATCTCAACTCGTTCTTTTACTAAGTGGATTATCCCCACGAGGAATACATGCAGCGGATCCCAATCCAACAAACAAGCTATAGCAACAATGACATAAAAAATGGAACAAATAGCGAGGAAGCAAAGAACGGACACTGCCAAGGGGTCCTGTTGTTTCCTTGCTTTCCGTTTAAGGCATAGACAGTCCAGTTGAGATTGGTTCCAAATCTCCTCCGTCTGAAAGCGCCAGTTACAGTTGGTGACAATATCTTGTCCGAACATAAATGCGCAGGCGTCACATGCGAGGGAGGGGGCTATGATTTGCATAGATAGAAAACATGCAAAAACGTGTTGGACAGAGAAAGCTTCCTGTGTTTGGGCCATGTGAAGTGCTCCATGGAGAAGACCTAAGGCGGCCAATTTCCAGATGAAAAGTAGAGCAAACTTGAGATTGACTATGAGAGGATTTTCCCCGTTGTACAAACGCCAGAGTCGGTCGGAAGAGTCCCAGTACTCTGGGGATGGTACTATTTGATATTTATTTAGCTTCTGTACAATGTCCAGAGCAAAGTAAAGTTGTTCTGATGGCATTGTTGAATCAGCGATAAAATGTGATGTGATCTGTTTGCATGAATATCAAAGAATGAAGGAAAACATTCAGACACAGAAGAGCCTTGTCAAAATTAATGAAAATTGTAGTTTGCTTTGCACCAACTAAACTAAACAAAATAATCGCATAATAATAGTAGTTTTAAAATTCATGCTGTGTTTATTCTACAGGACAGGACTTAAAATAGTAAATTGTCCCATGCTCGAACTTAAAGTTAGAAACATTTAGAAATCAAAGGAAACTTAAAAGTTAGCTTTGCTCAATTCCATAATTGAATTAAATTGAACTCTAAAATTGTTATGCGAGCTACAGAACGACAATTTTTTTCATAGTCTAATAGCTAGGGTACTAGGGCAATTACCAAAGTTTGGCAAAGTAACAAAGTAGACAACTTAAAATGCATTATTTCTTTAAAAATACACACTAAAGAAGTTAAAGAGGTATTAGATTTAAAATTTTTGAAATATATAAAAATCGCTATTTACAAATGCAAGAAAATTTCTCTTCTAATAGCATCGCAAGTTTCCCCAAATTCCTATCCTACCACAGGCTCTATCAATCCATTACGCTGAGGGGTTGTATGCTTGTCTTAATTGCACAAGGTAGTATGTAAATGTATGCAGGGAGGTATGCGTATAATACCAGATGATAGGAAATGTGTTACCACTCATCCTGCACATCAAATTGCAACACAGTGTTATTGTTTTGATTTTGACTGGAACCGGAAACACGGGACAAATCCATAAAAGAAATCAAAAACAAAACTATCGCAGTAAGTTTATCTGTTAAATTATGTTCTAACTTGGCAAACAACTGGGAACGGTGTTTCGTTGGAGTAAAATGGAACCACAGTAAGTTCTAATAAAATTATTCAAAATATTTATTTAAAGGTGTCTATAAATATTTTTCAAAAATAAAAATTTGGCTTGGAATTAGGAAAAATATTGACCGTCCATAATTTTACCTTTGGATTATCACTGGATTATCCACTTTATTCGACCGACGAAATGGAGGACTCAAGATACCATGACGATGACGAATGGAATTATGATGAACCAATGTTTGATATTGGTTTGGTGAAGACGGAGGTTCCATATGCTGATGACCCCCTAGAATTGGAGACGGAACCTAGTAGCGACTTTGTAAAGAGGGAGTTACAGGATGAACCAGTAAATCCTCAGTCAAAGATCCAAAGGCGTAGAAAGACACGAAAAACTTTGGTATACTCAAAGAAAAGGGCGTTGGAGAAGAAAGCACGTCGACAAGCTCTGAAAAATGCTCAAATTAAGGACTGTGAGGATGTAAAGGTTGAGAGGAAGGAACCGAAACGTCGGTCCAAGAAGGAATCTGAAGAAACGAAAACGACAAAAAGAAAACAACAATCTCAACAAGGGAGAAACCGTAAAAGAAAAAAGAGAATCAGTGAAATGACGCCAGAAGAGCAGAAAATTATGAGGGATATTTGGCGACGCGAAAAGAGAAATAAACGTCGCCAACTGAAGGGACACCAGCAACAGCAACCTAGATCAGAGCTAGATGACTCTATCGTTAAAACGGAAACTGTAATGGAGGATGATGTGCCAAAACTTCCAAGGGGTTGGCAATATTTAACTCTTCCTGATGGAACCAGAAGAAAAAAGAGAGTTAGTGAAATGACATCAGATGAGCAAAAAGTAATGAGGAGTCAGCAACGACAGAGAGTCAAACAATACCGGGAGAAAATCAGAAAAGTAAACCCCTCATCACTAGGAAAACCTAGGCAACCATACGTGAGGACCCCTGAACAAAAGGCAAAACAAGCTGAGAGGAGAAAAATGCAGAGACAGTTAGCAAAAGAAGGAAAGTTGCCCCCAGAGGAGATTGCCAGGCTTGAAGTACAGACTAGGAAGGACAGGGAGAGGAAAGCAGCTAGGAGAGCAGCCATGTCAAAAGAAGCTAAACAAGAAATGATAATGAAACAAAATGAATACAGAAAGAAAAAAGTAGTGACATTGACGGAGGAACAGATTGTAGAAAGAAGACAGAAAGAGCACATGCGACGAATTACCCGGAAACTTACAATGACACCTGAACAGAAAGAAAAAATTCGTTCTCGAAACCGTCAGAAAATGGCTAGACGTAGCCAAGCGATTGGAATAGAAGCAATGAGAGAAAGAAGAAGGAACCACTGGAATTCGATGACCCCGGAAAAGAAAGCCGCTGCCTTGGAACAAGCGAAGGGGTATTACCGCAAAAAAGTGGAGCGTTTACAAAAGGCTGGGATGTGGGAGAAATATATTCAGACTCAAAACGAAAAAAGACGCTTTAAACGCGAGGAGGAAAGAATAATGAATGGAATCGCTACCCCGCTACCCAGGCGGAAGAGGAACAAAAATTCGAGCTGTACCCCTCAAGAACTTGAAGAAAAGCTACGAAAAAGGCGGAGGAACTACAGCACGAGAGCTCGGTTGAATATGGCCAAGACACAAGTGAGAAAGGCTTTGTCTCAACAGGGAGTAACATCCGAAGAGATAGACAAACGAGTAGAGGAATATCTCCAAAACAGTTGCCCGGATCAACTACGGCACATGGAAAATTTGGAGAAATTTAGAAGAGCTCGCTTGCGACAGAGACTAAAAACACAACGGTTACTAGCGAGTGGAATGACATTGGAAGAGGTGAAAATTTCTTATTGGAAGTATTCATTCATCATTGAAAGAAATGCTTTGCTTTTGCTTATCTATGTTTTTTTTATTCAGATACGCCTCCAAAGAGAAACACCTGAACAGCGGGAACGTCGTGTCCTTAGAGCTAGAGTTGTCAAAGCAAAATCACAATTACGGAAGCAATTATTAGCGGAAGGTGTGTCGCGTGAAGAGGCAGAAAGGCGTGTGGAGACATTGAGCGAACACTTGAAAGTTTCAACAGCTCCTGTTAGACCCTACCAAGCTCAAAAGACCACAGCAGAACGAATTATAAACGAAAAAATTGTCATACCGGAACCTGGTTCTCTTGCAGACATGGAAGAATCCTTGAAAGATGACCCTGTCACATCCCAACCGGAAACTATTGTGTCACCATCTCCTCCTAAAGTTACTAGGAAACGGAGCGCTGCAGCTTCGAAAGACCACTCAAAAGATATATACCCCCAAATACATACTTCAACTAGAAGCCAAAATCATTCCCAGTCCTTACGACATCCTACTAGTTTCCATCCAGCCATTTCCGTTCAACAACCCTGCGTGCCTTCAGCAACAACACATTATCCTGCCCTTTCATTTCAGACTACTCAAGGTTCAGCTCAACCACATTCACTTTCCAATCAACATCAAGGTTTTAATATGTATCCCAGCATTATAGCCTCCGTAGGAAGTCAATCCAACTTAACACCGCAAAATCCTGTGGCAAATAATTACCCACTTTCTTCTGAAATGCATGCACCTACCAGCCAGAACAACACTTATGATACCAGCCCCACCAGCACCCAACACGAATACGGTAGCAGTTACTACGGAGATGATAATGACAACCACTCCATGGCTAGTTCCGAAGGCGAAGGGACTTTCGATGAATATTCAAATAATTCATATAACCAACCAGAGGAATCCTCGCAACCAAACATTCCTGTTCGTCAAGCAGTAGATTTTTCGCAACAAGCTCGACAAACCAGACAACGGATACGGACTGTACACGCTGTAGATCCAAATCAACCTGAACAACGTGGACCCAGAGGTGGGAAGATACGCCCAGGTCGCAAGTATGAATACAAGCCACCTAAAAATCCAAACGCAAAATTACGTACTAAACAGAAGGATGTTGTACGCGATACTGTGTGTGACCAATGTGGTAAGTCCTTAAAAGTGTTTTGTATTGTTAAAATCGTTAGTTTTGAATATAATCTGACTATCTGATTTCTGAATTTTGTAGGTCAAGGTTTCAGTAGTGTCTCTATAACTGCACACAGAAACCAGATGCACAACCCAAATTACGATAGGACTAACCGCATATGTAAGATCTGTGGAGAGCACTTTGGATGGGCCCAACACTGGTATTCACACTACCTCAATGTCCACATACGACCTAACCAAGCCACCGAGAATACCACTTATATTTGCGACGGATGCGGGAAGGGATTTATGAAAAAGTTGAACTTGGACAATCACATCTACTACGCACATGGGGCGGGCAGTTCCAAAGAGAAATATTTCAAATGCCCCCTCTGTCCTGGTGATAGATTCTTCAAGAAAAAATTATATTTATACAGGCATTACACTACAGCACACCCGGGTTACCAGGGAGGTTCCTATGAATGCGCCCGATGCACGGAAACTTTCCGCAACGAATTACTATTGAGGGATCACATCCAGCAGTTACATCCAGAGTCCTACTTTCCTTGCGAGTGGTGTCCAAATGTGAGGTACACTGATTTGGCACGCCGTTTCCACCATAGACGCTGCCCAAAGATTCCAAAGGAACAAAAAAAGGAGTACGGGAAAAAGAACTCGGAGTATTACCCTGATTACTTCCAGATTTCGTGTGAGCTTTGCAAGGAAAAAAAAGTTTTACATGGTCTAACCCTACATTACAAGCTAATGCATAACGTAGTTGAAGACAGGTTCAAATGTTTCCATTGTGAGAAAACGTTCACCCTTCGGGGTTTTTGGATGGTACACATGGAAGAGGTCCATAGTCAAAAGCTGGAAACATTTTTTGACAAAGTGGGTCTCGTTAATGCATCCAAGAAAGATGGTATGAGTGTGAAACCAATTTCCCATTGGGGAGGTAGAATGGAACCTAGGAGAAAACCTGAACATAGTTCAGATGAGTCAGATTCAGGCGGTAAACCAGCGGTTGAGAAGAAACGACGTAAAATTATGGTTATTGCTGAGGAAGACGAAAAAATAAGTTGAAATTACTTGTTGTAAGTATGAAAAGCTACTGAAATAAATGTTTTAACGTTTTTTGTTGCTTCATCAGAAGCTGTTTAATTAAACCACAAGGTTTTAAACACGTCATAATTGGGTCGCGTCATAAATTAATTCGAAACAAAATGGTGGCTCCGGCTACATATATCATTATCGAACGCCTATTTGAAACCATTTTCGAACGACTTGCTATTTTACATCTTGTAAAAGTTTTCAATAAAAGCAGCGATATGGCCATCATTAGAATTCGGACTTGATATATCCTTTGAATTATTTGGGGCTGAAGGATCCTTCGAAACAGTCGTTCCGGATTGTTTGTTGTCTTCACACATTTCCAAAAAATTCGTCAATAAACGCATCCGAGGAAGTATTTAACTGCTTTGCGTCAGACACCGTAAACGCTGTATTTTGTTCGAGAAGAGGCTTCCTAACATCTTGTAAGATAATTTTTTTCTCCGCTTCACACTTCTTACTGGGTTCCACAGAAGTTTCCGCATTTGACTGAGGAACTTGCGGAATATTTTGCAAATTATCTAGATGATCACGATCAGATAGTTTGTTGTCTTCACGTATTCCTAAGATATCGTCCAAAAACGCATCCGAGAAAGTATTTAACTGCTTTGAGTCAGACACCGTAAACGCTGTATTTTGTTCGAGAGGCTTCTTAACATCCTGTACGATCATTTCTTTCTCCGCTTTACGCTTCTTACAGGGTTCCTCAGAAGCTTTTGCATTTGACTGAGGAACTTGTGGAATATTTTGCAAATTATCTAGATGATCAGGATCAGTTAGTTTGTTGTCTTCACGTATTCCTAAGATATCGTCCAAAAACGCATCCGAGGAAGTATTTAACTGCTTCGCGTCAGACACCGTAAACGCTGTATTTTGTTCGAGAGGCTTCTTAACATCCTGTACGATCATTTCTTTCTCCGCTTTACGCTTCTTACAGGGTTCCTCAGAAGTTTTCGCATTTGACTGAAGAACTTGGGGAATGTTCGGTTTGCTACTATGTTGATGCTCAATGACAAGGGAATTGGTGGAAACTGACTTAGTCGAAGGAGCGCCGGTATTATCAACATTACTGGGCTTAAAATTGCGATTGTACAACGTAGGATATTTTGGCGCCGACTGCCCAACTGCTGTGTACCTCGAACTGATATATTTTGAAGTGCCACCTAGGGATCCATCAGCATGGCTCTTGGCGGCATTCTTTTTCTTTTCAGCTTGAAGCGAGTCCTGCAACCATTTCACCTCTTTCTCATGCCTACTCCTCATTTGATGAATATCTGGAATGAACTTCGGTAATACTACTTTCTCGCCACAATGAGCCCTGGTGAGTTGTTCTTCAAGGAGCACACATTGAATTCCCGTCTCAATCGTGATTTCCTTTTCTTGAACTGGAATAGCCTTAATGAGAGAAACAAAACTTGCAATTTCCCTGTCCTTCTCGTCAAGAAGTTTCTGATATTCGGCCGTTTTGTTCTCCCTCGTCTCCAAAACCTTAAGCTGTTTCTCAAGTTGCTTGACTTTCAAATCACGGCAACGAGCCATTTCTCTGTAGTAATTGTACTTATTCTCCAACTCGTCATGTTCATCTGTTGCTTGTGTGCCGCGATTTGTTGTAATTGTTGCACTTTTCTTATAGACTTTCAGATCCGCTTCAATTGAAACTAATTCGGAAAGCTTAACTTCAAGCTCGGCTATTTGTCTTTGTTTCTCGTGAAGCTCATTCTGTCGAGTCTAAGGGTTAAAAAACAACAATGTGTTAAGGGTTAACAATGTGTACTGTACATTAATTGCAATTCATACCTGTTCAAGTTCTCCTATTTTGGCGTCCTTTGATGCAAGTGTCTCCTTGCATTTGGTCAACTCTTCTTGCAAGGCTTGAAGTGAGACTTTCAGATAATTTAATTCATCAACTGTTGAAGCCCATCCCTTTTTCGACTCCTCATATTCTGTGGTGTACTGTTTTAATTCCGAAACTAATCGTGTGTTTTCTTCCTCTTTAGCTTCTAACAATGTCCTCTGCTCTGAA
>JAAXOA010004125.1:0-10638 GCA_036561885.1 Salina celebensis
GGTCACGTCAGTCAGGAGCAGGTCATTTTGTCCCCAGAGATTTTTCAGTCCTTCTAAGACGTGATTCTGTTGGTGGTCCCAATTGATTTTGTAATTATCATCCGCAGACGTTGTCATTTTGACTACTTGTTTCACAATCACAGACTTTTAAATTGATTTCTAGAAAATTCAGTTAACTATTAATGAAAAATTAAGATACTTCAGTTAGTACGCCTTTAAAAATGAAGCTCAAAACTTTCAGAAGTTTTCGCAATATAAAATTGATAAAAAACCAGAAAAACAAAACAAACACACGTTGCTGTGAGTCGATTTCTCAAGCAGCCAAACAAGTTTCACATGCATTGCCAGGATAAGGCCATTATCCTTCCCATGCTACCTCATGTCCCTGTCTTTGTTCATAGGTTGGCATTCGGAAGATTTTTTGCAGGTCCAAGAAAGGTTACTGCCAGTGCGTGCATCATTTTTCATTTTATCATTTAAAATCAACGTTGTAAACAAATTATGACAGTGAAGTATAAAACTAAAGCCAAAAATGAAGTTATGTCAGTATGAAAAATATGTACAATTGAAAATCTAGAAATTATAACTATGATATTTTATTACAACACTAACACTTAACAGTTTAAAAAAAAATGTTTTATTCTCGGGTTTTAAATCTACACAAGGCATACAAAATGGTAAATAGTTATGCTTTCCATGACTCCACTCCACACTCCGGGTAGGTCAGTAAATTAATTAGTCCGGGTTGCAATGTTTTAAATTGTTTAAACAACAGTGTTGCAGTAGTAGACGGATTCTCAAAATGAAAAAAACGCGACCTGGCAACGGAACGCGTTGCTTTCACATGACCCAAAAGAGATTACAACGTTTGATGAACGTCCGAAAAATTAAATAGAAATTGCCGTGTACCATAATAACTAATGACAGCGTTTCTAATGTACAAATCGGAACAAAATGAAGATATAAATTGAGCATCAAAAATTAAAAACATTTAGCTGACTATCGAGTAGTAAAACCGATTGTAATTTGATAACAACAGAATAGTTTATTAAAAGCAATTTAATTGGCCTCGACCTAGTCATAATGTCTGTAACAAAAAATCCAGGCACTCATGCGAATACGTTCGACAAACTTTATAAATCTTTCAGCTCCTTTTCTTTGCTTTGTAATTCCCAAAAGTAATGTTTATGTTTACGTTGGAGGTGCCTCCTCAAATTGAACGTACTGGATTTATTTGAACTTCTCAGGTCATTAGAGCACAATTTACATCGTGCAGTGTTCGGAGCTGTGTCCAGTTTCCTGAAGTATGTCCACACCAACTGATTTCTGGAAGTATTGCGTTTCCTTTCTGTAAACAAGAAGGAAAATCAAATTAATAATGAAATTTTGGTACAAATTAATAAGCAATTATGGACTTGAAGGTTCTTCTGTCAAATCGGTTATCAAAATGTTCAATTTAGTCAGGCTTTAGTTGTGTTTACTGGTTACTATTTTTGTGTAGTTTAATTTCAGTTTTTACTTTTATTTGAATAAATAGTTTATTTTAAAAAACTAACTAATTGCGGCCCACCTTTTCTTGCTAATTCTCTTGATCGATTAGTTCCTGAATCTGTTGCCAGTGAATGTTGCGGAGGTGGGACCTCAAACCAAAGGTGGACGTGCCTGACATTTTAATAACTTTTGAGCACAATCGACAACGGCGCGAATCTAATTTTTCATAGTACTCCCACACTGGAATACTCGTCATAATAATACTTTTGAAGTTGTCGCTGCCTAGAACACGGAAACAGAACTTTTTATGACCTCCAAATCCAAACCACAAAAAGAATTGATCTTTTTCTAAAATAATTAGCCATTTCTAACGTAAAGTAATCTTTAACACAAGTATAAAAAAAAATAAAACGACAGACTTTATAATGATAAAATTTGCCTCATGTGCAAATTTATAGCTCTTCTAGAATCTCACCTGTTCCCTGGTTGTTCTTAATTGAGCTTCGTTCTCCCGGCAACGATGGTAGAATCCTGGAGGAAGGAGAAGCGCCGGCTTCAGAGTCTGGAATCAGGTAACCTTCAGTGTCCGTTGAAGCCTCAAAAGAATCTGCATTATCAAGTTAATCAGTTAATTTTGTAATTTGCGTATTTCTATGATACATCGAAAGCTTCAATTATTTATTTCCTTACCAGGTTCATTACTCTCGTCATGGAATACTCCAGCCTGGTGATTGTCAACAAATCCTGCGAAAACCTGGATTGGTTCTATTTTAAAACTATTCAAATCGATACCGTTGTCCTCCTCATCTGATCCATCCTCATGGTCATAAGACTGCAAGGCCTCCGAAGAGTTATCTCCTGGTTCCTTGACGACTTCCGGAACAACTGGTACGGAAAGTCGTGAAATCTTTGGTGGGACTTCAATGACATTCTTGGCAGTCGTACCAACTGGTGCCGGTGCCGCTGGACTAGTAGTGCTTGGGGAACGTTTTCTAAATTTACGTTGACTAGATTGTTTTGGAGGACGATTGGCAGTTGACTGAAAAGCATATTTTTAAAAATTCCTGATTCAGGAGACATGAACAACATAAACCAGTGATGATGAGCTGATTTTAGTGAGTACTTACGGACTGCAAACCCTTAGAAGTCTCAGTGAGCCCTTCGATATAGACTCTTTTGGAGGGTGATTGGCAGTTGACTGAAAAGCATATTTTTAAAAATTCCTGATTCAGGAGACTTACACAACATAAACCAGTGATGATGACTGATTTTAGTGAGTACTTACGGAATCCAAACCCTTAGAAGTCTCAGTGAGCCCTTCTATTCCCAGCTGCTTCCCCGCCTGGAAAAAACTCTCCTCATCTTTCCTTGGAATTTCCGTTGTCCCTTGATAAATGAAGTGGAGAATGCGCCTTAGATTGACGGCGCTCACGTTTCCCACGATAATTATTGTGTTGGACTTGTCAGCTTTGTTTTTCTAAACAAATTACAATTAAAGTCAGAGTGAGAAGATGTCTCGGAAAGAAGATGAATATTAAAATTAGACTACTCACAATAAAGAGATCTTTGAAGAAGGAACTGCACAGCGACAGGACTAATTTGTGAGCCTGAAAGTACTCCCCCTCACAAGCCAAGGTCACGTCAGTCAGGAGCAGGTCATTTTGTCCCCAGAGATTTTTCAGTCCTTCTAAGACGTGATTCTGTTGGTGGTCCCAATTGACTTTGAAAGTATTCTCCGCAGACGCTGTCATTTTGACTACTTGTTTCACAATCACAGATTTATAAAGGGGTTTCTAGAAAACTATTAATGAACAATTAAAAGTTACTTCAGTTAGTACGCCTTTAAAAATGAAGCTCAAAAAACTTTCCAAAGTTTTCGCACTAGAAAACAATAAGAAAAAGAAAAACAAACAGACACACGTTGCTTTCAGTCGATTTTCTCAAGCAGCCAAACATGTTTCACATGCATTGGCAGGATAATGTCGATATCCTTCGCATGCTACCTCCTGTCACTGTCTTTGTTCATAGGTTGGCATTCGGAAGATTTTTATGATAGTTTGTCAGGTTCAAGAACGGTTGTCGTTGTCAGTGCGTGCATCATTTAAAATCAACGTTGTAAACACATTATTATGACAGTGAAGTATGAAACAAGACAAAAATTAAGTTATGTTAGTATGAAAAAATGTACAATTGAAAATCTAGAAATTATAACCATGATTTTTTTTATTACAACAGTTTTATGTTTTATTCTTGGGTTTTAAATTTATAAAAGACATAAAAAATGGAACATACTGAAGTTTTCCATGACTCTATTCCATCAAGGTGACAGTAAATTAATTAGCCCAGTTTGGAATGTTTTGAATTGTTAAAACGATCGACTACATTTTTAAGTGCACAAACAGTGTTACAGTAGTACAGAAATTCTCAAAATGATAATCGCGTTAATTATATTACCCGCTTTGAAAATGCTGGTTCGAATAGGCGTTGCTTTGAATGACCCAAAAAGATTACACATTTGGTGAACCTGCGAAAACTAACTGTATGTATGAATGAATCGAAAAAGAGTCGTACTCGAACTTTGACTGATTTTCTCTACACCTTGGAGACACATTACTCGAATCGTGATTTTGGAGAATTGTCACATGTTAACCAAATAGTTCAGTCTTTTCGGTCATTCGAAAAAAACATCGATTCGAACAAGTATTTTCAAACGGGAGATATAAAATGGAAATTGCGTTGCGATCATCTTGAGGATTCCTGTACTTGCAAAATTATAGCTGATAATAAGAAAATCATATCTTTAATCTTAGTAAGTTGGTCCATCGTCTTCGTCCCTGTCGTCATCGTCTCCTTCTCCGTTATCGAAGTAAGATTGGGCATAGTCCGTGCCATCGTCCATTTCTTCGTCGACTTCATCTTCAAACTGAAATAGATGCACAGATAATTCACATGTAATGAAAATGTATTATTACTTAAGCAAAGAAGTAAGCGGAGATGATAGTTTAATCTTACATCCCCATCTTCTCCAGCATTCTCCTGTTTTTCTTCTTCCTCATCGTCTTCCTCTCGATTTTTCTTCACAACTGGCTCCCCTTCATCGTCCGACACAGGCTCAGGTTTAACCTTCCAGAGTGGAACGGGTGGACGAACAAGAGGCGGCGCCATCTTGGCTCCAGGCTTCCTTGATGACAATTCTCCAGGAATACATGTCACAGGTAAATTGTAAAGCAAGTGAGGTTGTAAGGCTTCAGGTGACTTGTACTGGTCCGTGTAACGTTCAAGCATAAATCCACTTGGTTTAGGTACACTTGGAAGGGAGCAGTTGTTCCTGAAGTATTCTTCGAGTCTTGAGTAAATTTTGGCCTTCTTTTCGCTTCCAAGACGAAGGGGAGCTGGTGGGGGAGCAGGAGGAAACAAAGGAGGCAACACGGGAGTTAACGTTTTAGGTTCTGGACCCCCACCTTCCGCAGAATTAGATTTAGACGGGACCTTGATGTTTGCAGTTGGAGCCATCGTAATTCTTCTAATAGTTGTGGAAAATAAAAACGGCTGCTGCGAACTGATCCGGATCGTAGATAACTTTTAAAATTAATGAGGAATTGAGGGAAAAGTCGTAAATTCTTTTACCACTGATTAGTTCTCCTTTAGTAATTTTGTGTCAAGTGAAACACAAACTGACAAATGAAAACAAAACAATGTTCCCGGACAAGACTCTGAGGAACTTCGTCCCGTCTGAACTGCATACTGGAGCAACAAACTTGGGATGTCACACTTAAACAAGTAAAGCTCACGCCACTTAAAGTTGTTTTCAGTCAACGTAAATCCAGAAGAAGACGTTCCCCAAGCAGTCCATCGGCACTAGTTGCGATGACAGCCATCAGAGTCATTGAAGTCCCACCGAAGATAGCACGACTTTCCGAACTACTTGTTCCGGAAGTCAATCCACTGAGAAGTCGTGAAGGAACCCGGAGATAATCCTTCGGTGGCCTTGCAATGTTATGACAAACAATAAAACGCTGAAGCACGATTCCCATAAGTAGCGAAAGATAAAGTGCAGAAAGTCTGCAAAACATTAAACTTCACGAAGTTTCAAAATGATCAGCTTGAAAAGCTCTGTCGAGAAGACTAATAAAAAATTTTCGTCATTTAACCAACAATTAAAGTTAATTTGCCATTAAATCGTCAAGATAACAAATTTAAGCATAGGTTCAGTATGCAAAAATGATCAGCTTAAAAAGCTCCAACGAAAACACTATTAAAAAATTTTCGTCATTTAACGAACAATTACAGTTAATTGGCCATTAACTCGTCAAGGTGGCAAAATTAAGCATGGGTTCAATGAGCAAAAGTATTCAGCTTAAAAAGCTCTATCGAAAACACGAATAAAAAATTTCGTCATATAACGAACAATTAAAGTTAATTGGCCATTAACTCAGGNAAAACACTATTAAAAAATTTTCGTCATTTAACGAACAATTACAGTTAATTGGCCATTAACTCGTCAAGGTGGCAAAATTAAGCATGGGTTCAATGAGCAAAAGTATTCAGCTTAAAAAGCTCTATCGAAAACACGAATAAAAAATTTCGTCATATAACGAACAATTAAAGTTAATTGGCCATTAACTCAGGAACAGTTAAACGTATGGACCTGAAATTGACACCACATCATGCTACAGAACTCTGGAGCATGTGTGCAAAAAATTAGGTTGATCCGATAAAGCGTTCAAGAGATATAGTGGTCACAGACAGACGGACAGACAACCTCGACGATCTTATAAAGTAGCTTTCGCTACTTAATAATAAATTTGCAATGTGGGTTAATCCTTTAAAGGTATAAAAGCAATAAAATGTGTTTTCGTTCTAGCTATGTATACTATAAGAAGTATGTATGTATACTATGTATGTACAAGATAAGTCATAAAAAGACAAATACGAAGTGGAACCTCTCTATTAGTATTGTAATACAATATGGAAACCTCGACATTAGGTCCACTTCTGAAAACAAGTAAAACGCTTGAAGAGCGCCTGTATCATTATCATTATGCCTGATGTGCATAAAACTGCACATAATTCATACACGTGGGTGGCCCTTCCTTATAATAATATGAGGTTCCTACAAATTCAGAGTGTTTATTTTGCAGTTTGTGTTTGATGCTCATCTATTACAGCCGTAAGGCGTACGGAAATATTTTACATTCAGGGCAACCGTTTGGCCGTCCTGTGGCTACGTTGCTGCACTTTGTTGATTCATTCAAATTTTCCATCTGTACGGTAGGATTAGAACGAGTGAAAGCATTTGATTGAAAAATAACATGCAATTAGAAATTCTGAATTGAATACAGGACACTTTCTTACCGTGATAAACTTTGCACATCGAATCGTGTGGAGGGGCAAATGCAAACATAAAAAGACAGTCGAGACCAGCAGCAAAGTTTTAGTGACTTTCATCTCACAATTAGGTTGCTGTGTTCTTCGTCTCGCTTGGAGAATTCTGCACGCCGTCGACTCCTCACATTTCAAAGCACGAACGGATTTTCTGGACGTGTTTTCCCCGTGACTATTCTGGAACCTCACTGAACTTTGTTTCCGTTTGCAAGAGCCGTCCTGATTATCATTGACATGCTTTGATTGAATCATTGAAGACATGCTCTCGTCATCTTCGATTGCTAACGTCGACCTCCGTCTGTCCGATGCCACAATATCCTTTCGTTCCCTCATGATTTTTCTTACGGAGAAACATATCCGGATGTTCAAACAAGCGATCAAAACGACTGGTATTAGGAGTGTGACAAACAGTATCAGAATAGTTGGCAATTTCAGAGATTTTGTAGTACTGTTTAGGAACAGAACACCGTAAAAACACGGGTTGTGATTGTTGTGCAGTTGACATGTCGCTAAAGGTACTATTGCTATTGTTATATAAGTCAATATATGGGGAGAACGTGAAATTCGTATAAGAATTGTTGAGTAGTGTGAAGTTATATTCAATGGAATTGGTAGCTTTTGGTTTCTTTTCGATTACTTGAGCAATCACGAGTGCATATGAAAATAGGACCATGGCGACAGACACAATAGAAAATGTGACTTTTCTGGATATTTCCTGGGTGCAGTACTTAAGTCTCGAGAAGGGGTAGTGGACTGCAACGTATCGCTCAATGGAGAAAGCAACCATGAGGTAAACACTAATGAAACATGTAACTTGACCGAGATACATGACGAGAGGACACATAACGGGGTTTGTGATACTGTTAACTTGTAAAACGTCCTCGAGCCAGAAGACAAACAAGTTGAGGAGATATCCGGTGTCACTGACAGCAAGCGCCGAGAGGTAGTAAGCGGAAGACTGGCTTTTGAACTTGGAGTCGTGGCAAAATACAGCGAGGGACAGGATGTTTCCAAGCGCTCCTAGGGAACATAGCAGAGGTGTGTAGTACTTGTCTACAAGGAGTCCACTCTTTTGTAATCTGTTTTTAAAGGAGATAAAATTTAAGATATAAGCATTTAAGACAAGAGGAATAAATGCTCCAAATTGAAACGAACACGTGACAAGCAATGTTTAATGAAGTTTGAAATGTAAGTCAAATTGTAAGAGTCTGTGGCTGACTTGTTATTTTTCGTTAGCTGCAACAACATTCTACTTTTTGTTTAAAAAGTTTCACCAAGAAATACACGAAGTAATTAATGAAGTTTCATCGATGCTTGCATCTGCATTCTAGGCACCAAATGGTAAAATAAGATTTTGTGGGCCGTTAAACTTTCTTTGAAAGCTGGACAAAATGCAAAAATTAATTAGAAGATGTTAACAGTAAAATGGGGTTCCTCAGAGGTGAAAGTGAAAGCAAATAGAAACTCAGTTTGCCCCAACTTTGTATTCAATATTAAACACTTGAACAAGAAATTACACAAAGATGTTGGGTGAATGCACACTGCACACGTGTTTTCTCTTCACAATTAAATCAAAAGCTGCAATTCAATTCAACCCGGTAATTGCGTTATATTGAATTGTTTAATTTATTTACAACAAGGCCAAACTAGTCGATTGTACCAAGCTTTACTTTTTTCCGCGGAAGTATGTTTATATGATTAATGCTCGGGGCGTCTTCAATGCAGGTGCTATGAAGGCCAGTATTAGCGCAACACTGACAGAAAATATCTTGTTAGAATCCCCACGTGCACAAGTAAATAATTCTATAAAATAAGAATAACTCAGATCAAGTAATGACTTTGGTATAGTGCTGTCTTTCGTGACGTATGAAATGTGTACGGAAGCCCTTGCACCGTATTAAGACTGCGAAAGTTGTAGGTCGGGTGCCAGAAGTGTTTTCAACATAAAAATAACAACATGCGAACATAGATTTGAAATACTTCGTTTAATTGGCGGACGCAGACATTTTGAAACTTACTAGATTACCAACAGGTGTGTTTATATGATTTATTGATTGATTTTACATGAGCAGTTGTGTTATAGAGTGCAATCCCTGTAAAAACTTAAGAAATTGATTTACCCCGGGGAACCGTCGGGTAGTCCTGAAAATTAACAATACCCGGCTAG
Source organism: Salina celebensis (assembly GCA_036561885.1). Classification (NCBI taxonomy): domain Eukaryota; kingdom Metazoa; phylum Arthropoda; class Collembola; order Entomobryomorpha; family Paronellidae; genus Salina; species Salina celebensis. The sequence continues at coordinate 9,044 of JAAXOA010004125.1, forward strand.
TCCAGGTAATGGGAAGACTCGTCACAGCCCTTTTTGCAAACATATTATAAATATCTAGTTAGTTTCCCATATGTAGTTAAGCTCTGCGCCAGCGATGAAAGTTTCCACTGCAAAATTAGCGTATAATCACAGTTCTATTTCTTTGAAATAAGCCTGTGATACCGATGCAATAGTTCATTTGATGACAAAAAACAATAAACCTTACGGGCTCCATAAAACCGAGCTTCGTAAAAGAGACTCAAATTACGCAGAAATTCGCTTTTCTGCAATTACACTCAGTTAATAAATCTTGATGATAATCAAAAGATGTAAACGCCTTCCACGGGCATTGTATATAATGCAGAATACATAATAGAGAACTCCGCCATAATATTTTATGGTTAAAGATTTTAATTTTATTCCTCATTAGCATTAAATCGGATCAAATATCCATCTCCTGTTTATATTATCTATTTGTAGTATACACAGGTAAAGACCTGCGGCGATGGGCGTCGTTCAAAAATATCTAAATCCGTCAACTTCATATTAATACTTTTGACTTTAACAAACAAACTGGTTAAGAGGATGATTGCAACATCTTGCAAATATTAAATTTTGGGTTCCTTTTTCTGACGTTAATTCGACTTCTGATTGACACTAATTGATAGACTATGCCTTGCTCATAATATATTCACTACTTCTTATTTGTCCAACCAGGCAATATAAAAAAGGAAAATTTGAAAGTATGGCAATTTGTGCTACACTTTGTCTGCACACTTGAGCATGATAATAAACACACCACTCCCATTGTCTGATCGGTTGCTACTGATAAACAGTTTTTCACTGTAATTTTTTTAAAAAGACCACTTAAGAGGTTAACGCAAAGAATTAACAAAGTGCTAGTGTTGCAGACACATACCAATTTATACTAGGTATACTTTATTGTAAACTTTGCCAAATATTGGGATTAATACCACGAGTATGTATATTGTTGTAAATATATTGCAGTCAGCCCAGTATTTTTCTTCTCATTAGGCCTAGACAGAGATCTGCTTAAAACAAACTAATGCGAACCTTAAGCAATTGTGAATATTAAACACAAATTATATAAACGATTAAAGCTGTATTGTGTCAAAATTATTTAGTGTAGGTATTTAGTTGATGAGATCATCGACTAAGTACGGTTGAATTTCTATAGGCTATCTGGGTAAATTTAAGCGCGGTTACGTTAAAAAGTTGATTAAAATACAAATCCATAAATACGACTATAATAAATAATTAAAACAGTGTGGTGGTCGGCAATGCTTTATACGCCTATAAAAATCTGGACATTGCGTATTATGACTATTATGAGAGCGTTCCTCTTTCTTAATTCTGTAATAATATACTTACCTTATAGAGAACGAATCCATTGCGGTTGGCAGGGTACTTGATGAATCCATAATGCTTTTGAAAACCAATTTTACTGAAATGAACTGAAAGAATGCTCGGGTGTTTTTTAGTGAATTAAACAGTCAATTTTCATACAAGACTTTCAATATTGTTCTCTTCAGACCTTTCAAATTTACTTGTGTAAAAAGAAAGTATTCTTAACTGATGCTTTCTCTTGAGTAGAG